>JABUQX010004593.1:0-10000 GCA_015478945.1 Trachelipus rathkii
CGCGTTGTATTGATTACAAGACTCCGCACAGGATGAAATGATACTGCACTGGCTAGATATGACTAAAACAATGTCTATATGAGTTTTAATTATAAACTTCAAAAAGACTTCATTATATACTCATATTTCTACTTTAGATACTCTTTATATTATTTACCATAGTTACATGCATAATATTTTCATTTTTAATTTCTATTAAAGTAGGAATAAAAATTGAAGATATTTTGCTTTTCTTTCAAAGGAAATTAAAAGGTGTGACCATATTCATAACTGGTGCGAGTAGAGGCATTGGAAAGGAAATAGCCCTTAAAGCAGCGAAAGATGGAGCAAATATTGGGTCATGCAGCAGCAAAAACTGCAGAACCTCATTCTAAGCTGCCTGGAACAATTTATACTGCTGCCAAAGAAAGTACGCATGTATATATGCAGAATTTTCCTATATCTAATAATAATAATAATAATAATAATAATAATAATAATAATAATAATAATAATAATAATAATAATAATAATAATAATAATAATAATAATAATAATAATAATAATAATAATAATAATAATAAATTAATAATACATGTGATCAATGATGATAATACGTATTGAATAATTAAGTATAAATATGAATAATTAAAATAATAATAATATATAATAATAATAATAATAATAATAATAATAATAATAATAATAATAATAATAATCTTGTCAAAATTTTAGGATTTTCCTCCTTTGTCATTTCACAATGTTTCATTTTTGACGATATTTTCCTACAGCAATCTTCAGTCAAAATTGCCATCTTTGTCCAATTCTTATTCACATTTTCTTAATTTTTATCCAAAGAGTTCACTAATTCTTATTCCATAATACCGTACGTTTTATCAAGACACCCAACGATTTCCCTTCATTTAAATAAACAAGATCTTCATTTTAGGTCTGATCTTGTTCAGTTTTCCCCTATAAAGCTTTCCTGTTTATTTTAAATTTTAATTGTCTTTAAGATATTTATTTGTTAGAATACTTTGTATTCAAATTTCTTTAAGAGCTTATTTCATTTCAGTTGAAAATGCGGGAGGCAAAGCATTACCTTGCATTGTGGATGTTAGAGATGAAGCTTCTATAAATGAAGCTATTAATAAAGCAGTGGAAACCTTTGGTGGCATCGATATTCTGGTGAATAATGCAAGTGCAATTTCCTTGACTGGCACTGAAGATACTCTAATGAAAAAATATGATTTAATGCAACAAATAAACACAAGAGGAACATTCTTAACGTAAGTGTTCTTCTTTGTTTTTATTAAGTATTTGCTCTTCTTTAAATTCAATTAATTGCTACTATGTTTTTCAAAAAATAAGAAGAAGAATGTGTGTAATTTTTAAGATTTTCTGTCTTTGATACATAAAGAAATAATTTGTATGTAGAACTTATACATGTTAATTTGTCAACTTAGGTCAAAATTGTGCGTTCCTCATCTGATGAAAAGCAAGAATCCTCATATTTTAAACATCTCACCTCCACTTAATATGAAACCTGTTTGGTTTAAGGATCATGTGGCTTATACAATGGCGAAATACGGGATGTCAATGTGTGTTCTTGGAATGGCGGAAGAGTTTAAACCCCACAAAATAGCAGTAAATGCATTGTGGCCAAGAACAGGTAATTCAAATCTGTGGGAATGAAAAATTTATCTCTAAAATTGTGAACTCCCAAAAATTGTGAGGTAACTACGAAAGCTTTTTTACAGTAAAACTAGACCAGATTAGGTAAGTTATTTTTTTACTCACAAATTATAAAGATTTCTATTTGTCAAATGTGGAATTTGACTAGGTGTTTTTAAAAAATAGTCTATGAGACCAATATCATTTGCTTAACATTTATCACACTTCTTTTTGCTTAATATATATATTCGTTACTTTAACCAAAAAGATTAATTTGTTTTAGAAGAGATAATTTTAATTTCTCAATAGTTTAGAACCACTTTATATGTATAACAAATACCATACAATTTTCTGTCCTGGAAGAGTTTGAGTAAATTCATAAATAGCGTTTAATTCATAATATTTGATTTTGATAGCATTATAAATAACTTAAAATATGTTAGTTTATTTAGAAAAGTTTACTGTATTTTCCAAAAAAAAAAAAAGCACTGAAATTTTTAAATAACATATACTACCTCGCAAAATTAACACCCAACATTATTGTGAGAATTACATTTGAAATGAAACGATTGATATGATGATTCGATGTACTCGTGGTAAACAAATGGTTCATAAAATTCATAGTAAATATATTTGAATTTTTATGATGGTATTACAAACAATTATCTAATAATACAAGAGAAGAGAGAAAATCACAAAGAGGAAGCAAGTAAACAATGTATTATTATAGGAAGTCATTGTTCCCAATTACAAACTTTTCCAATGTCCATAACACTGTGAAAGTTTATACCTTCTACTAATTACGGCATAAGACGTTTTCTCATGCTCGCAATTTGGTGATGTATACAGTCTTGTGAAAGGTCTTTCCATGCATGCACAAGAGCTTGTT
The DNA here is from genome assembly GCA_015478945.1 of Trachelipus rathkii. Classification (NCBI taxonomy): domain Eukaryota; kingdom Metazoa; phylum Arthropoda; class Malacostraca; order Isopoda; family Trachelipodidae; genus Trachelipus; species Trachelipus rathkii. The sequence continues at coordinate 2,543 of JABUQX010004593.1, forward strand.
GAAGTTGATTCAAGATATGTGGTGGTGGATGCATTTCTCTGATATTTTTCAGACATGTTCTATGGGACTGATGTCTGGACTGTCTGCTGGCCATTCGAAAGTTCTAATGTGTATATCATTTAAATATTCATGAACTATTCGAACTGCGTGTGGTTTGGTATTATCCTTCATTAGAATGATCCCATCTCTGATATAAGGTGCAAATGGGACAACTTGATGATCTATGATGTTGGTAATGTAGCGTTCAATAACGTAAAGTTCAGTAGGGAACTTCAAAAAAACACCACCCGACACCATTACTGATCCTCCTCACTATAATGTGTTGTATCGAATGTTACATGCAGTATATCTTTCATTTGGCAGTCGATGCACTTTAGGACACCTATTCGAACTATAGAGACAAAATATAGGCATTTCGTAAATAAAACTTTTTTCATCCAGTCATCAATATGCCTGTTGACATGATTACAATACTTTAGCATAACCTATAACACAATTGACTTAACAACTCTAACACCATCTTGTTCACTTGCTCTCTAACATAATTGCTTACTCCTATAACATTCTACTATTTTTTAAAATATTAATGAGAGCTATATAAATCATGACAATTTTTAGTAAAATGGTTATTTGTATATGAGGTATGCTATTGAACGAGATGGTGTTATAGTTGCTAGGTCAATTCTATTATGGGTTATGCTAAAGAATTTATAGATGATGATAGGTTAACTAATGGAATGATGACAGATATTGTGTAGATGATAAGTTAGGTCAGGTATAGGTATTACCAAATTAATAGCAATTGATGGGTTCAAAGTTTATCTTTTTCAAACTTAGTTAGTCAGACAGGTATTGATAACTAGGGTAAGTCTGGTTAGACTAAGTTTTGTGGAGTAGGACAGTTTGTTGGGTTGAATATGCAACCTTTGAAAGGTTAATCTGGTTAGGTTAAACGATGATAGTATTTTTATGTTAACTGCAATTGATAGATTAAAATGCATAATAAGTGTTATTAGTTTGACATATGTTGTTAGGTAATGTATATTAGGTAAAGATTTGATAAGTAATATTAGGAAAAACTACCTTTGAAACTTAGAGAAGTTTCTCCATGTTAATACTTATTCATAGTTCAATAGGTTAGATTGGCTAGGTTATAATAGTTTTTTTTATAGGTTATGAGTTTTGTAACCTTATGTAAAGTTAACATCTATTGGTATACTAGAAAATAGTTGAGCTTCCCTTGATATGTAGGGCAGCTTGTTAACATTATCACTTATTCGTAGTTTAATTTTTAGATATGCAACGTTATGCTAAATTTTGATATATTATTATGTTGTTTTGTTACGAGATAAAGTGTTTATGCAGTAAGAGGAGTGAGTTTTCATGTATTTAAATCATTGATCATGTCCAAGATTGGGATGGGAGAGGCGAGGGTATACCTGTGATTAAGGATTAAGTAATTAAGCGATATTTTTACGTAAAAGCATTAAAAAGTTAACAAGAAATAGAAAAAAATATTAAAAGATTAAAATATAATAATAAAAATAAAATGCTTTTAAAAAGGTAAAATCGAAGCATAAAATATAAAAACTTAAAATCAAAAAATTAAATGTAAAATATAACAACATTAAAAGCAATATATGTAAATAAAACAAAATAATAAAAAGTTTAGCAAAAATTCATAGGTTAAGCAATGAAAACACGTTTGTGGAGTTGGAGGGGTGGGCTTGTATGTATATGTTATCGTGTTCTCTTGTTATCACGTTATCGTTCTTTCGTGCTATCATGTTATCTTGTTATCATGTTATCGTGTTGCTTTAATGTCAATAAATTAATATTTAGCATAAAAAAGTTAGCAAAAAAAGAAAATGAACATTAAAAGAATAAAAATTTAATAATAAAAATTAAATTTTTTTAAGAAATTTAAAATAAAACTTATAAAATATAAAAAAAAACAACAAGATTAAAACAGTAAATGGAAAATAAAACTTATAAAATAATAAAAAGTTAACTAACAAATTATATAATTTAAGTTCCTTAAAAGAAAATGTAAATGTTAAAGTTTGAAGTTGAAAAGACACAAATATAAAAAATAGTAAAGCTACAACTTAAAAGAAAATAATTAAGCTAATGCTTGCAAAAAGAAAACGAGATATTAATAAAATAAATATTAAACATAAGAAAGAAATCAAAATTTAAATGATACAACATAAATGAAAATTAAACTATGTTAACACGCAACACTTGGAAAACGAATACAATGTGTGATGTCATGTACACATTAGCAGAATCATTCATGTGAACACGTATTATTGAAAGTCTGGTTACGTTGGGTAATGATAATTTTGAGCGCTGTTGCTTACGTTAGACAAGGTTATAGTAGGTTAGGGTCGGTTAGGCTATTCTAGACATTGTCTGGAAATTTTGTAATGTTATGTTAGCAGTAACTGGTACGGTGAATATTTTGTTGGTGATGATTGTTTGATTGATATTGCTAGATAAGAGAAATTTAGTTTAAGTTTTGTTAGGCAGTGTTAGGTTAGCTGCCTTTGATAGGTTGGTAGCTTTGTTGATGTTAGCATTTATTTGTAGTTCTATATGCTAAATATGTTAGGTTATGTACGTCAAATGCACTAAAATGCTGAAAAGCACTAAAAATGCTAAAAAGTGCCAAAAATAGTCGTTTAGTGCAGCTAGGTTCATTAATTCAGTCTCTAGATTTATAAATACGTTAGGCTACCTCTGATGAAATATTTTTAATTATTTGATAAATAAGGTTAGGTTAACAAATTTTTGCTAAATATTGGTATGTGAACATAGTTATATGTATACATGTCAAAATAAGAATGAATTGTGTTGTGTAATGTTTCGAAAGTGGGCGGAGCTTAAAATATGATAAGCCTAAAAGTATTTCCTGTAGGGTATTACTATTTTCTGAAAGTGGTTAACCTTACTTTCGCATAATTTTTTGAAAGCATATTAAAAGTTGTCAGGTTATAAAGTCTCTTCGTAAATATATGTTAGTGTGTAGTAATTTGAATTCAAACAATGATTAAATGTTTGTGATAATAATCTACAGTATATTTCGTGTTAAGATTTTATGTAAATTTATACAATAATATAAAAACACTTTTAGTCTCCTTGTACAAAGAAATTATTCTATTTTATGTTTATACAGCTTGTGAATTTGTAATACAATAAATGCAGGTTCATATGTAACATGAATAAATTGATCAACTGATCATGGATACGAGGGTAGGGAAGGGGTAGTTTGCATTACTGCTTTACTTCTTTAGGGTTAATGAATTAATATTTTTTATGTTATGCATAAAAAAAGTTACCAAAAATGCAAAATAAGCACTAAAAAATAAAAATACAATAATAAAAATAAAATGTTTTTGAAAAATGTGAAAATAAAACATAAAATATAAAAAAAACTAAAGAAAACAGCAAATGTAAAATTAAACGTATAACATAATAAAATAAAACTCTTAAAAGTTTGTAATACAATAAATGCTGGTACATATATAACATGAATCAATTGATCATGGATAGAAGGGGTAAGGGTGAATGGTTTACGTTACTGCTTTATTGCATTGGGGTCCATAAATTGATATTTTTTACTTTGTAAGTGTAAAAAAGTTAACAAAAATAGAAAATAAACATTTAAAGAATAAATTTTTTTATAAAAGAACATAAAATGTTTTTTTTAAGTGTAAAATAAAATGTTAAATATGAAAAGAATATATGTATATATATATATATATATATATATATATATATATATATATATATATATATATATATATATATATATATATATATATATATATATATATATACTTCTTTAGGGTTAATGAATTAATATTGTTTATGTTATGCATAAAAAAGTTACCAAAAATACAAAATAAGCACTAAAAAATAAAAATACAATAATAAAAATAAAATGTTTTTGAAAAATGTGAAAATAAAACAAAATATAAAAAAAAACTAAAAAACAGCAAATGTAAAATTAAACGTATAACATAATAAAATAAAACTCTTAAAAGTTTGTAATACAATAAATGCTGGTACATATATAACATGAATCAATTGATCATGGATAGAAGGGGTAAGGGTGAATGGTTTACGTTACTGCTTTATTGCATTGGGGTCCATTAATTGATATTTTTTACTTTGTAAGTGTAAAAAAGTTAACAAAAATAGAAAATAAACATTTAAAGAATAAAAAAATTTATAAAAGAACATAAAATGTTTTTTTTAAGTGTAAAATAAAATGTTAAATATGAAAAGAAAATGAAAACAGTAAAAGGAAAAAAAAGTTATATAAATTATTATAAAGCTAACGAGCAAGTAAAGTTTCTTATAAGAAAATATAAAAATTTAAAATTGAAATGAAAAGTAAATGAATGTAAAATTATTAAAGTCATAGCTTAAAAGAAAATAAATTAAGTTAATGTTTACAAATGAAGACGAGATGTATATAAAGTAATTACTTAACATATGGAAAGAGATGTATTTAAATCAATAAATCATATCCAAGATTGGGATTAGGAAGGGAAGGGTGTTTCTTGGCCGGATTAAGCGATATTTTTACGAAAAAAATATAAAAAAATAAATTTTAATGAAACTATAAAAGCTAAAAAAAACTTTAAAATAATAATAAAAATTAAAACCTTAAAATAAAAACAAAATTTAATAAAAATAAAACATTAAATAATAAAAAGTTAGCAAACAAGAATATGAAATTGAAATAAAACATAAAATAATAAAATTTAACAAAATTGTATATAAAATTTAAGTTTCTTAGAAGAAAATTAAATTCAGTTAACGCTTACAAAAAAAAAAGAGACAAATAAAATATTAAATATGTGAAGAAAATTAAAATATAAATGTTACAGTTTAAAATAAAATATAATTAAATCTAAAGTTAGCGCTTACTAAAAGAAAACGGGATATAAATAAAATATTAAATATGTGAAAAGAAATTAAAATAGAAATATTACAGCTTAAAAGGAAATATAATTAAATGTAAAAGTTAGCGCTTGCAAAAGAAAACGAGATAAAAATAAAGTATATTTAAGTTAACATTTACAAAAATATTAGATATATGAAAAGAATAAAAATAACAATGCTACAGCTTAAAGAAAATACGATAAAACATAAAAGTTAACATCCAATGCATAGAAAGCGAGATGTAAATAAATATTTAATAGAACAGGATTAGTCATGTTAACTCTTTTTATAAAGTTGAAGTACTTTAGGTAATGCTAATTTGAACATTACTGCTTATGATAGATAAGGTTAGGTACTGTTTGGTTAAGCTGTGTTATGTTATGCTAAGTTAGAAATGATGTCATAAGAGAAAAGAGAGAGAAAGAGAGAGAGAGAGAGAGAGAGAGAGAGAGAGAGAGAGAGAGAGAGAGAGAGAGAGAGAGAGAGAGATATTCAACTGGCGTTATAATTAACAAGCGAAGTGGATCCTATAATAGAGTTCGTATATTTAACAAGGACTGGTTACAACAATAACCATTTATTTATTTATTCTACGAATTTCTCTCCAAAAAATTTCCTTTTTTGGTTGAAACCCCATTTTGGGGTTCAACCCCCACCCCATGTGTGACCAAACTATATCGGATACTTCCTGGAATCTTTCGCCTTCCTTTGTTTTCCTTCTTTCAGCTTCCTCTGTTAAGCCCTTTGGATTTCTCCTTTTTTTTCTTTTGGGGCCCCCATCTTCGGGGCATTCAAACATCCAGTAGAGGGCTGAAGCACTTAAAATCGGATTTGGGCAAGATAACAAATAGACTGATTACTCAGATGTCAAACTATATGTGTGTTTTCGGATCCGACTCCGACTTCGGCTCCGACTCATGTTCATCCTCAGGTTCCTCCGTCTCTGACTCCTCGTAAGATTTCTCTGTGGGGGTTACGACCTATTTTGATATTTATTTATTTATTTTTAATTTTTCTCCATTGTGCCGTAGCCAACATCCTACTTTGTGGGTCTGACACCCACATCCAGTGGTGTACGGAATGTAAACCCTCAAAAGTTAGGGTACTAGTTTGGGTGGGGATTGGACCTCTCAAACTCCCTAAATTGGAGGTTCGATATCTCGCAAAGGTTGCTAGATCTGGACACACTGCGTAATGTGTACCTAACTAGTGGCATGGTTGTGGGAATTGTGCAAGTAATGAACCGTACGTAGCATTGACGAGAAATCACAGTGAAGTGATGGTATGTCGTGGCGTTGTAAAGCTTTAGGAAGGAATTTTGGCTGCGACGGGCTCACACTTAAGGGTACGGGGGCCTTTCCTTTCGATCTAATTTATGTTCTTCTACTTAACTTTACAAACAAGTTGCATGTTGCTTACCCTAACCCCATTTGGGGACATGTAGAGACGATAAAGAAAGAAAAAAAGAAATATATATAAAATATATATATATATATATATATATATACATAATCATATATCATATATATATATATATATATATATATATATATATATATATATATATATATATATATATATATATATATATATATATTATAAATATATTATATATATATATATAATATATATATATATATATATATATTATATATATATATATATATAATATATATATATATAATATATATATTATATTAATATATATATATATTATATATATATAAAAATCACCACCCATCTTCTTTCCCAGACTGGGGGTAAGGTGCGGGTCATGGCATGCACTGGAAACAAAAAGTAGTAGAAGAATATGACGCCAAATCAAAAAGAAAGCCCAGCCTTACCGCCCCTTTTAGACCCTTAAGTGAGAGCTCGTAGCAATCAGACAAATCCACCCTAGGGTTTCACGGGACTGCGGCGAACCCTTACTATGGCATCTCGTCAATGTGAAATTTATCCCTTGGCCGAGGTGGGCCACAACCGTACCCCCTCACAAAACCCCGCCATTCACTCCTATTGTGCGCACTTTCTTCTCGAACTCTGCCAAAAACCAACATTCCTTTACTCCAATCATTTTTCCTTTTACTGACTGCAATCCACTTTTTCTTCGTCCTCGCAGCGGTTGATTCCCTAGCACACTTCATCCTACTATATATCCGTTTAAACCAAACCGCACTATCATTCATCTTTTCGCAACATGACTAACCATCTCAATATACTTTCATTTAATCTATCTCATTTAGTCCTTTCTTCACACCGTACAACTCACGACTCCCTAATGCATTCATTCTCTCATTTTATCAATTCTTCACACCTAACACGCTCCTAAAGATTGTCCATCTGAGCCACGCATTGTGCTTTGAGATCTATAAATTCTTATTCCAGACCATAGTTTCACATACTATACATTAACACAGTAACAACATACCCTCATGTAAGACCCTATCCCACTCAAGACTTAGTACCTTTTACATGCCACCAAGAATTATATATATATATATA
>JABUQX010004593.1:15000-17500 GCA_015478945.1 Trachelipus rathkii
ACAACACCAACAAACTCTTCATAGTCCCTAGGCAGAGGACCATCAGACTCTGTGAGAAAGGAAAGTCTGTCACCAGTTGACTTGGAGAGTGGGAAGCCATATTGATGATCTGAAAGAAGGGAATGAGAATTGCCAGATAAATTCAAGAATGTAAGAAGTTAGGACAGTTTCTAAAAGCTTAGACAGATATAAGTTAGAGCTATAGGGACGGTTGTTAAGGGTCAGAGCGGGGCCCCTCCCCGCGCGCGAGAGAGAGCGTTGAACTACTTTCTCTGATCGGTTGAGCATATGCTTCTCTCCACTTTGCATACTTATGTGTAGCTTTCTTCAGATATTGTTTTATATCGGCATTTGTCGATAAGCGACTTCTTTCTTCTCTGTTAATTGATAATGGTATTTTATAGAGTTCTGTTTTATCTCAATAGTACCTCCTTTGCCTCTATCGCGTTAGTGTCTGTATTTTTCATTATAGTGATTATATTTAGATTATGGTTATTGATTATTGTCTATATTATAATATTACTATATATATATATAATAATATATATAAAATATTATTTATATTATATAATATATATATTAAATTATATATATATATATATAATAGGTATATAATTATATATATAATATATATATATATATATATATATATATATAATATTTAATAATTGTATCCTGAATAAAGAAAAATTTTGTGTTTGTATATATATATCGAGTATATTAAATATTCTTAGGTTTTATGTTACGTGGTTATTAAGTATAATATATATATATATATATATTATATATATATAAATATATTAATATATATATATATATATATAAGCTATCATTGATATTAATATATAATTTGGGGTATATTAGTTTTGTGTAGAATAATATATATATATATATAGTGATATCACGAATCGGTATATGATGTTTGATATATATATGGTATATGGTAGTAGTGTGTGGGGTATGATAGGTGATTGTGTATGCGTATGGTGGTGGTTATGTGACTTTTGTTTTTAATAAGGTTAGGATTTGTTTGTGAGTAGTTGTTTTATTATTGGTTTAGATAGTGTTGATATTATGTTGGTTTGGGTGTGGTGGTGTGTATTAATGTGTGGGTAGTGTAGTTGGGTGTTAGTTAAGTGTTATGTATTTTATAGTTGTTTGGTTAGTTGGTGGTATAGGTTATATTGAGTATATGATTTGTTATTATGTGAGATGTATGTGTAGTTTTTTATGTTGGTTATGTTGTGTTGGTAGGGTTGGTTTATGTATATTATTGTGTGTGGGTATATTTTAGTTTTGTTTATTATTATATTATTATATATATATTTATATATATGTGTAGTGTATATGAGAGTTATGTGTTGGTAGTATTGTGTTGGTGATGGGTTGGTAGTGGCTCGTATAGTTGAGAGATGTTGAGTTTTATGAGTATGGGGTAGTTTAATATATATATATATATATATATAGTTGAGTGTGAATATGTATATATAATAATATAATATATATATTATAAATATATATATATATATATATATATCAGCTCGGTTTTACAGAGGAAAAGCACAGGAGGCCCGCCTCCTCTAAAAAAAAAATGAATAAAGCCAAATAAAAGCAATTGATGAAGAAAAATAGATTCAAATTTATTGATTTTATTAACTATTAAAAATAATGTTTTAAAATGTTATGTCAAGGACGCTAAATTGTTACATTAAAACATTTATTTTCTTCCGGAAACATTGTTTTTCAATAAGGATCAATTGACCGGAGGAATTTCGATTTGAGCCCCCCTCAAAAAAAAATAATTTATTCACGCTTCAAACATTGTTTGTCATGACAGACGGTAAAAGAAATTGTATTGCTTATTTTTGGTCTGTTTGGAAGGATTTTTCCCAAAGTCTCTGAAAACGTCATAAAAATGAACTCCTCCCAAAATTGGGAACACTTACTCATAGAGTGCCAGTTTTAACAATAAATATCTGGACAGCTTTTATTAAGAATAATTGTTTTTTTTAAAATTTAAATAAAAGTAATAATTTATTAAAATTTATTCTATTATTTTATATATATATATATATATTATATATATATATATATTATATATATATATATATATATATATATATATATACTATATATATATATTACATATCCATTATATGTGTAATGATATCTTATCATACCCTATTTAGTGGAAGTATCTTTGAATGAGAGAAAAAGTAATTGTCAAGCCATTTTAAAGAGAAAACCTTTATGAAATAGATTGAAATTAACATCAATCATTCAGGATAGGGCGTAACGATCTCAAATTTTAATCGGCCTTAAAATTCCTGCAGTTAGGAAATTCAAGAAAATTCTTTAACTTCCAAATAACCAAGCTTCCTGGAGAAGTCTTAGATTCCTTTAATGCCACATGGGTATCTTTTTTGACAGATCATTTTTTACGTAATGAATTAAAGCCGTGATTTATGAACCAAGCAATAATGACCCTTTTCTCTCGAAC
>JABUQX010004594.1:0-22500 GCA_015478945.1 Trachelipus rathkii
CCCTTTGAAATTATAATAAAATAAATATTTTAATAATATAATATATAATAATAAATAATGTTCCTCCCATAAAACCCTTTTATAAAAATGGGTGGTATTAAATAAAGTTGAATAAAAATTGGAAGCCCTTACAGGCGTCACCTACCCGAATAGGACTAAAATATATTTGGGGAGAATAAAACCCCCTAATAATACCTACTTTTTTTTTATATTTGGGTAAAGAAAATATTAGATTCTAGTGAATTATTTTTTTATATATTTATTATTATTATATTATATCATATAAATATTTATTTATAATTAATAATATAATATATATAAATAATTTATTATATTTATATAATTATATAATTTAATTAATATATATATTATTTATCAATTTACGTTATTTTATTAATGAAAATTTCATCATTTAGCCGTAATTATAATTGCATGGTATTTTCACTATATTTATTAATAAATGAGAAAATAAAAATAATATACTATAATTTTTAACAGTTTGATAGTGGAGCAAAGGGATCTCATAATAGATTTTAAATAAAAAATACTGAGAAAAAAAAAAAAATTTCTGGAGAGGGCCATAAAACAGAGGGGCCACTCCAAATAATTATTAACCCTCCACTCTTATTTTACATCCCAAACCTTTTCAAACCTATTACACATATGCTTTCTCATTAAAACTATACAGGCTACGTTTTTTTTTGGTTTCTGATAGTGTCTAAGAACTTCATTTTTGATGCGTGATAATCGAATAAATATTTTTAAAAAACACACACTTCATTTTGAATTCGCGCATTAGGGCTATAATTTTCTAACCTTCGTGAAAAATCAGGGTTTAACGTTTTACAAATAGGAGCAGTATTTTACTAAATCTATTAAATGAGATAACCATTGCGTGCTATTTATGTTTGTAATCCTAAATCGCAATCAAACTTGCTTATTTCAGGGATTCTGACGGTGATGTGAACTATTGAGCATGAACAATGTGTAAGGCTCCTATCAAAAAAACCTGTCGCGACACGTCTCCACCACTCTTTCCGTCTCTGTCTGGCTCTGTAGTGTTTGTCAGTTGCTACTCGGATTGCCGCGTGAGAGCATCTCGTTGTAGCGCTACAGTGTAAATAGCTACAGTGTAATAGCAAATCAAGTAACAGTTCAGTAGTGAATGAAACATTTTTTCTACATTTTGGTGTTTTTCTTGTGACTTTGCTTTGCTAGTGGTTATGAAGAATGCGAGATGGCGACTCAGAAGAAGGTGACGGTGACAAGACATACTCACCGTTGTCCTCTTTTCAGTTTACCTAAAGAACTAAGCGGAACAAACCTTCCAACATGTGAGGACGTGCTACTAAGTTGCTTTGAAGAAAGCTATAAAATTTTAATCTTATCGGATTTAAAGAAAAAAGTTGCATTTTCAACAATAGCCGATAGTATTGCTGCTCATATAGATATAATATATTGTAAAGTCATCCATTCCAGTGTGTGACTCATGTTTGCAACACTAAATCGCAATTAAAATTGCTTATGATGCATATTAAAATTTAAGAAGATCGTATAACCGAGACTAGGAAAAAGAGATGTTTAAGAAAATAATAGAAGAATTCGTGGTTGAAGCGATATCAAAGCTCTTTGATATTGCAGCTTGTAAGTGTGCCATGACATATTCTTGTGTATGTTGTAAAAATGCAGGTGCTTGTCTGCCCTGTAGTTATAGAATGTAATTGTGAAAAAGAGAAAAAGATTCCACCCACTGAGAGAAATTTTATATACAATCAGCGAACAGCCAGGATTGCCTTCATTTCCAGTCTAGATAAACAAGAAACAGAGAAACTTAAGAAAAAGAGAGAGAAAGCAACTAGAATTATTGCTAGAAATTGTTGCAGTTGAGAATGACACTTGTGACATAGAAACTACTCGAAAATACCTGAGCGAAAGAAGTGAAACTGATTTGTCTTCAGTTCCATCTATATCTCAAATAAGGTTGAAATTAACGTCTACTGCTTTACTTAGTGCTAGATTTGGTGTTTCTGATAGAGCTAAGCTGCTATCGCTTCCAGCGTTTCCATGATCTTGGAATAATTTCTGAAAAAGGTACCTCACTAGTGATCGATAAAAACAAGATAAGACGAGAAAACACAAGACACGACAGGCTATTGGAAAATATATGACCGGCCCATAGTAACAAGGGGAATATACTTTGATGGTAGAAAAGATAATACTATCTTTCAAGAAAAAATACGATCTAAAATATACCGAAGAGTAAGGAAAGAGAAGTACATAAGCGTGATTCGTGAGCCTGGTGGGTAATATGTCGGTCACGTCACACATGCGAGTGGAATTGATACTTGGACGGAGATACGACGGGACCAGTGTCATTCTCTGGGGAAATCGGCAAGCACTCGGTAATCGGTAAAATGTGAGAAATTACCTGTTATAAATTCCGAAGCAATTCAATTGGGTGAAATCAATTGAAATAAAACTAATCTTAGTAAAGAGAAACAGTACCTTCTGGATATTGTCAGAGAAATCCAGACGGGACAATGTGCTCCAGATCTGGCTGTAAGAGATCCTGGACCTCTCAGTCACTCCCTATGGATGACATGTGCAAACCGGGTCTTACGGTTGTTCATTTCCCAAAGAAATCCTACAAACAAACACAAGATGCTTGTAAACTACATTGTGAAAACATATTCTTCTGTCTGGTTCGACATTAAGAGATATCAGTTAGTGAAATACGGTCCTAAACATATCTTTAAAGTTGTTCACAACAAGTAAAAAAATCATCGATCCTGTGATTGAGAGAAATGCGTTCTTCTGTCACCCAGAGAACATGTTGTTGGCTATGATCGTGGATGAAAGACATGTACGAGAATTGGGTTACAGGAGGGTACTAAAGGCAAGAACTCAAAATCAGAATGGGAAGTCTGTTAGAACTTTTACGACTCCCACAATAAATTTTGATGCCACGGACTACAGTGAGCTGATAGATTGGACAAAATGTAAGTTGTCGCCCCCTCTAATGAGAGAAAGCTTGACAAAAGATTATTTCGTCAGTTCCATACCCAAGCTGCCGAAAAATGTATCAATTTTTTTAAATTTTCCATGCCATACCAAGATGTTGAAAGATGCGTCAAACTTGTCACAGATTCTGCAGAAAAAGTGCGCAGATAAGAAAAGAGAGATGGCTACATTAGAGCAACTTTACTCTCAAAATCCACAATGCCAAAATTTGATCAAAAATCTGAATTTAAGACAATGTCCTTAACTAAATCAACATAATTTAACACACCCAAATGGTTGGATGGTTGGGTAGAGTGCGGGTGAAACTCGAATTGTAGTCACCTCACCTCCTCGTGGTGAGTTCTAGGTCATTTCATTAAAAAAATTGTGAAATGGGCGAAGAGCTGCAAAATGATGAACTCTTATCAAAAGAGAATGTATAAAATCACTCAAATTAACAAATTATTAAGAGGATAGATGGCCTTTTATAATACCACAGTGTGTCTGTTTGCAAAACGGTAAAAACCCTAATATTTCATCTAAAATGTAGCGCATCATTTTTACCTTTCGTTTTCTGTCATCAGGCAACTAAAATGAAGTACCTAGACGCTATTAAAAGACAAAAAAACGTTACCTGTATATTTTGAGCGTGAAGGTAAAATTTGGTGTTTTTGGTCATTTTTTCAAAACTTAGACCCTCTGTGCGAACTGAAGATCGAAAATATGGTTTTTTCATTAATGTTTAGTTGACTAGCATATTAATACGCAACTTTTTTGCTCTATTAGAATTCGATACTCGAAAAAATTATTTTTTTTCGACCCGCCCTAATATATATATATATATATATATATATATATATATATATATATATATAGTTATATATATTAATATTATATATATTATATATATATTAATATATATATATATATTATATATATATATATATATATATAAGGTGAAAATTGATAGGGAATATTTGTAAGACAAAGCATGCATTGTCATTAGAAGGTGTGCAACTGTAAGAGGCTAATTTGCCGGTCTCATGCATACACTTTCAAATCTCTGATGAAGCCTCCATACTTGTATACCGTATCTATTATTTAAACTAAAGTATTTCGCACCTCTTTCTCCCCAAAAGAAAGAGAGCGCCAACATAAAGAGTTAGCAATGGCGGGAAAGTGCCCAATACGGGACACCGCCAGGTTAACTCGAGATCAGTCCTTTGATAGCGCTCCCACGATGAGGAGTTGTCAAGTCCGACCTCCCCTTAACAGGTCATTTAGATTAGGAATTCTTGCCATTTTTATTTGTTAGTTTTATGTGTGTGTTATCATAATTTCTAACGACATTATGTGCATAGAATTACCTCCTTTACTTAATTGATCAAATCCATATCTGTCAATTGTCCGTATCACTATTGTCAAATAAAGCACTACGAGGAAAGTACTCTTAATTAACCCCCCCTGATTATTGACTGCAAGGTCATTAATCATTTTGGATAGCTGAAGTGATTTCAGCCTAGACATCAGTGGTGAAAGCCCAGAGTGACACGTGCAACATTGCAATTTGCAATATCCTAAAGTGACCCTTAAAAACCCTTAATTTAGAGTCAGATAGTGCCTAAATTGCGAAAATTTCAAATTAATCAAAAAAAAAAAAAAAAAATTTCCGTTACTTTCTCGTCAGTGCAGTGCTTAAAAATAGTGATATGTGGTTAAAGTAAATAAATTATCGAGTCAAAATTAATAAACGGAAAACACGCTTTCTTATTAATGCTCATTTTAAAATACAGAAAGAAAGTCGTTATTACTTCGAAAGCGAAATTCCAAAAATCCAAGCTCTCGAATTAGGCCCCTAAAACAAACGCCTAACGTTGAACTCAAAAGACTAAGAAACATGATCCAAACAAAAAGTGGTTTTCGAACAAAGCGGAAGCCAACTCCAAAATTAATAACAAAGGAGGGAAAAGTCTCCCCAACCCCCAACTCTCACTTCTTGAGAAAACGGGAGAACCATCTGATCTCCCCAATTGGAGGCAACCAACCTCCAACAAAAAGACCCTACATACCACTCAAACAGACGAAAGGAAAATTTGTGTGTCCCATCAAACTCCCAGACTTCACCGAAAATGATGTTCAAATTTGGATAAAAGCGGTGACCAATCTTTTTAAGCTTTATCAAATAAAAAGTGACCAAGAAAAATTAAGATTAATAGCGCCAAAGCTCCCCATTCAGTTATTAGCCACTATCAAAATCCCAATCAAAAATAACACCTATAAAGAATTGGTGGAAACAATTAAAAGAACTCACTCAATATCAAAAGAACAAAATACAAGTGACGTCACCCAAATAAAACTGCGTGCCGACGAACTCCCAAGTCAATTCCTCTCTCGTTTAAGGGAGGCCATTGGTGAAGAGACAGCGCAAAATCTCCTCAATAGAGAACCTACTTTGGTGAAAGAATTTTTTTCTAAAAAGTCTGCCTCCAACGGTATATGAACATCTCCACAAAATCTCATCATGTGTAAGTATACACCCCTCGCATACATGGCCAACGCTGTGTACGAAATCGAAAATTAGAAAATAAAAATAAAAACAATGAACAGCCTCTGGCAACAACATCCTGCCAACACTCGAGATTTAGGCTGCGCGATACAAGAGAAACAAAGCGGCTTCTCACCCAAGCCTCTCCAAACCCCTTTTCCCCCATCCAAATAGTGGAAAATTACTTTAAAAATTCAACGCAGAACTTCGTAGTGCAAAATAAATATATCAAGGAATAAAATTAAAAACACTTTAATCTGTAAATCACAACTACGACTACTACTATACTACCCCTCTGCACTACTATAATAATAATAATAATAATAATAATAATAATAATAATAATAATAATAATAATAATAATAATAATAATAATAATAATAATAATAAAAATAAAAATAAAAATAAAAATAATAAAAATAAACAATAGTGATAAATATGCGGACGTTGGAAATAAACAATGAAGTGAAAAAATTGTGATACTGTGAAACAGACAAACGTAAAATCTCTGTGAATGGCATAGCATGCGCCATCTTGTGTTAAAAATTGACAACTAAGATTTCGATAGTAACAAAAATTTTGAAATGTTCCACTGTGATAAAAATATCACACTGTCGGAAAAAGCCAAAATCGGCAAATGTTAATTAAAAGAGTTTCCAAAATTGGTGAGGTTTTGTCTTATAACTCTATTATCTCTTGTTGCATGTCAATTATCCATTTATTTATATATATAATGAATACTATAGGATAGTCATGAAAAGATTTTTTTCAAATAGTCCAAGATCTCAAACGGAAAATAAATCCGTCCTTTGAGTTGCCATCTAACGCTATATAAAATAAATATGCAAACTGCCCAAAATATTATTTAGTAAAGATCAAAATAAATAAATAATAAATTTAAAATGAAATTTACTTCATAATTTAGTAATAAATTCAATTAAAAATTCATCAAAATTGTTACTAAAATAAAATTGATAAATATATCAAACAAAATTTTCTTTAAAAGATGACTCTGTACAATTCTAGCGAGATCGCGCGGTAAACTTTTGAATAGACTGTTCCGCTGCCCAGCTGACGAGCTGAAAATGGCGGAATGAGTTTAGGAAAAGGTTAAACCGTAAGTATCTACGCTGGGATGTATAGAGCAAATAATTAAATTTCAAAAAAAAAAAAAAAAAAAAAAAAAAAAAAAAAAAAAAAAAAAAAAGAAAAGAAAATATAATAGAAAAAAGGTAAGAGGCACACTAATTCATAAAAAAAGGAGAAAGCGACTGACGCACGTTTCCAAGAATTTCAAAATCCTTTTTTTTACCTTATAACAACATAGAAAAATCAAATATCATATTTTCCATCAATAATTAGTCATCCAAAAATAACTATTATCATATTGAATAATTACGATCTTATTAAGAGTTAAAACTTTTCTTCGGTGAGCGGTATGTTTGCATGAAACTATGTATTCTATTTTATTGCCTTTTCAAAATTTAAAAGTTCGGGAAAGAGACCTTTATGGTACAACTCCACGAACGAATAGAAAACGGAATTGGAATGGCCTACAATTGTTTCTAAAAATATATTGACTTTATATAGAGGAAAATAAACATTTTTAATATCATTTCGTAAATCAATTACATATAAAAAGATATTCTATATTTTAGAGAAAATTATATATATATTTTTTATATCAAAGATGATTAAAATTTTATTAAAGAAACCCATGTCAAAGCAACCGAGCTCTTAACGAGACTTGCTACAATTATACTCGATGTACATGTAAAAGCTAGCGACGCGCACATAGCGTAGGAAGAAATGCAAATTTTAAACTGTATAGCGAAAGGCTCCTCGTAAAATTTATAAATGTATAATTCAGATTATGCCGCATGATAATATTAAGACTCATTTTCTTTTCTTCTTTCAAACACCTTACTCTCTCGTAGCCCAAAAATCTTTCTTTTAATGTTAAGATGATCAGAAAAATATTAAAAGTAGAAATATCCACAAAAAGAAAAGAATGCACCTCAGGAGGCAAAACTCTCTCTATTTACAAGGACAATCGTTCCTTTAAAAGCAAACCAAAAACCACGCTTTCTCATACGAACACTGTGATTGGTCCTCCCATCAGCGAACTGACCAATCAGAGCAAAGCTTCTAAACGGCCTTCGACTGGAGCAACCAAAATCTCTCCTCGCCTGTCACCCAGAAAGCGCCATCTATCGGCCAACAACAACAACAGTTCTCGCACTCCCAACATACAAATATGGTTACTCTGAAAATGACCTTCAAATGAAAAAAAAAAGCAAAATAGAATTGATAATAAAACATAGGAGAAAGCAGAAATGGAATATCATTTTGAATTCAACCATTCAAGGGAAGATTCGCAGGTGTGAAATGATTGGATCTTAACTGCATTTGAAAACGCAAGGTTAATAAGAAACCCTCTTACCGGATAGGTTCCATTGCCAGCAATCAAACGGTGGGAACATTAGCTTCACCTCTGAGAATGTGACATTGAAAGTGAGTTCAAGACGAGAACCGAACGGAACGATAAGAAAAGAGTTGGAAAATTGAAACAAAAATATAGAGGAAACAGGTATCCCCGACGAAGATTACAATGTAATTAAAAGTGTCGCTATACGAGCTCTTATTTTTTTATGAGGTTTTCTTTCTCTTTCTAAATTAGTGTTTCCAATCCTTTCCTTCCTCTTTCCTCCCATATGTTAATTGATCATCAGAAGGGGGTGTGAGAAAGGATGTCGGGGGATACAGAAATCAAGGCGTCACCTTGATTTACTGAGTCCGACAATCCTTTTTCCAAGCCGGGATCCACCAGTTCTAAGGTGAAAATTGATAGGGAATATTTGTAAGACAAAGCATGCATTGTCATTAGAAGGTGTGCAACTGTAAGAGGCTAATTTGCCGGTCTCATGCATACACTTTCAAATCTCTGATGAAGCCTCCATACTTGTATACCGTATCTATTATTTAAACTAAAGTATTTCGCACCTCTTTCTCCCCAAAAGAAAGAGAGCGCCAACATAAAGAGTTAGCAATGGCGGGAAAGTGCCCAATACGGGACACCGCCAGGTTAACTCGAGATCAGTCCTTTGATAGCGCTCCCACGATGAGGAGTTGCCAAGTCCGACCTCCCCTTAACAGGTCATTTAGATTAGGAATTCTTGCCATTTTTATTTGTTAGTTTTATGTGTGTGTTATCATAATTTCTAACGACATTTTGTGCATAGAATTACCTCCTTTACTTAATTGATCAAATCCATCTCTGTCAATTGTCCGTATCACTATTGTCAAAAGTAAAGCACTACGAGGAAAGTAATCTTAATTGATCCCCCCTAATTAATGAATGCAAGGTCATTAATCATTTTGGCATAGCTGAAACGTGATTTCAGCTATATAATAAATATAATATAATATATAAATTATATTTTTGAATATATAATGTATTATATCATATATATATATATATATATATATATATATATATTATATATATATAATATATTATATATATAATATATATATTATATACGCGTATATATATACTATATATATATATATATAATATAAATAATATATGTATATATTTAAATATATATATATATATAATATATAATCATTTAAATTAAAAAAAAAAAAAAAAAAAAAAAAACAAAAACAAAAAAATAAAAAGCAAAAAATTTTAAAAAATAGAATTATATAAAGGCATGTAAATAATATATAATATATAATAATAAATATATATAACTATAATATATAATGTTATATATTCTATAAATATTATGTACATATAAATTCAAAGACTTTTTTTATGTATATATATATATTAAATGTTATATATATATATTATATATATATTTATAATGAATATATATATATATATATTATATATAATATATTATATATATATATAATATAATATATATATTATATATATATATATATATATATATATATATATATATAATAGGCTGAATCACTTCAGCTATCCAAATGAATTAAATGACCTTGCAAAGTCATAATCAGGGGGTTAATTAAGAGTATCTTTCCTCGTAGTCTTGTCATATTTAATTTGACAATAAGTTGAATAGCGGGACAATTGACAGATATGGATTTGATCAATTAAGTAAAGGAGGTAATTCTATGCACATAATGTCGTGTAGACAAATTAATGATAAAACAACACAGTAAAACTAACAAATAAAAATAGGCAAGAATTCCTAATTAATGACTGTTAAGTGGGAGGTCGAGGACTTGGCAACTCCTCATCGTGGGAGCGCTATCAAGGACCTGATCTCGAGTTTTAACCTGAGCGGTGTCCGTATATGGGCACTTTCCGCACATTGACTAACTTCGAGATCAGCATATCCTATATGAGATAGCAGCTCCACGAATGAGAGAAGTTGCCCAAGATCCGACCTCACACCTTCAACAGGTCATTATAGATTAAGGACTACTGTGCCATTTAATTATTTGTTAGTTTTTGTGTGTGTTATCATAATTTCTAACGACATTATGTGCATAACAATAGTGATACGGACAATTGACAGATATGGATTTGATCAATTAAGTAAATGAGGTAATTCTATGCACAAAATGTCGTTAGAAATTATGATAACACACACATAAAACTAACAAATAAAAATGGCAAGAATTCCTAATCTAAATGACCTGTTAAGGGGAGGTCGGACTTGGCAACTCCTCATCGTGGGAGCGCTATCAAAGGACTGATCATGAGTTAGCTTGGCATTCTCCCTTGTGGGCACTTCCCGCCAAGCTTTGCTCTTTGTTTGGCGTCTCTTTCTTGTGGAAGAAAGAGGCGCGATAGATTTGAATTTTAAATAATAGATACGGTATACAAGTATGGAGGCTTCACCAGAGATTTTAAGTGTGTGTTTCATATATTCTTAGTTCATTACAATGCATAGAATTACCTCCTTTACTTAATTGATCAAATCATAATGGTCAATTGTACCGTATCACTACATTAGGTCAAATAAAAGCACTACGAGGAAGTACTACTTAAATTAAAACGACACACACCCAAATAGATTAATGACTGCAAGGTCATTAATCATTTTGGATAGCTGAAGTGATTTCAGCCTATATATATATAAATAATATATATAAATATAATATAAATATAATATAATAATATATATAAATTAATAATAAAAATATAATATTATATAATAATATAAAAATATATATAATATATATATATTATATATATATAAAATAATAATTATATAAATATATATATACAGATATAAATATAATATAAATAATATATTATAAATTATAAATAATATATTATAATAATATAATTATATATAATATACTATATATATATATATAATATAATAATAATTAATTTATATATTATATTAAATAATAATATACTCATAATATATAATTATAGTATATAATATAAAAATATATATATAAATATAATATATATATAATAAAATATATATAAATATAATATATATATATAATATATATATATAATATATCAATATATCATAATAATAATATTATATATATTATAATAATATAATATATAAAATATTTTATATATATATATATATAATATATATATAGTATATATATATAATATATATAATATATAATAAATAAAAAATATATATAATATATATATTACTATATATATATATATATATATATAATTATATATATATATAATAATATATATATTATTAATATACATATATATATATATTATATATATATATATATATATATATATATAATATATATATATATATATATACTATATATATTATATATATATATTTACTATATTATAACAAAAACACACACATTAACCACTTTACTTCCACACAGAAGTATTCATAGTTGTCTTATTCTTTATTCTAATTTCCATTTGGTGAACATAACATGCCTTCCTCGTCTAAGACCTTCCCACTTATCTTAGCCCAAACTCATGTGTTTGAATGTTACGATACCAAACCATAGATTGAATTTTCAGTCAAAGGAAGTTGACCATATATATATATATATGTGTATATTTTCGTATATATTTCTTATATTATTATATATATAATATATTATATATATATATATATATTATATTATATATATATATATATATAATATATATGTTTATATATATATATGTATATATATATATATATAATATATATTATATATTTATATATTATATATATATATATAGTATAATATATATATATATATATATATATTATAGTAAAATTAACTTATATATATATATATATATTGTAAATTTCGGGTACCTTCTTAATTATATGAACTCCTTTTATTTTCATTATACAGAATAAATTTTGAGCCTTATGAAGTCTGAGGCATTTACAATCTTCGAAAGATTTAAGAAGAAGTTATTAACTTTAATAATAAATTTCTAGCAATTAATAATATATTAAAATACACGTACATATATTATTCATTTACACTTTTTTTTTGAAATATTTATCCAAACTTCTGTATGAAGATTAAAGTAGAAGGAACATGTGATATTTTTAATGGGGTGAACGTCTTAGCACTTATTACTCATTTTATATCCTGTAAGAAGATGCAAGGTGACGTTTAAGTTTCATAAAATCTTATATAAAGGCAAAATCTTATAAAAAGGCTTAACCAAAAGACAAATGCAGTGACCTTAAAATATTTTATAAACTTAAGCATTTATATGAGTCTTAAAACAAAATCCCATACCTTATTAAATTATCTCTCTCTCTCTCTCTCTCTCTCTCTCTCTCTCTCTCTCTCTATCTATATATCTCTCTGTCCTCTCTCTCTCTCTCTCTCTCTCTATATATATATATATTATATTATATATATATATATATATATATATATA
The DNA here is from genome assembly GCA_015478945.1 of Trachelipus rathkii. Lineage (NCBI taxonomy): Eukaryota > Metazoa > Arthropoda > Malacostraca > Isopoda > Trachelipodidae > Trachelipus > Trachelipus rathkii. Next base: position 12,441 of record JABUQX010004594.1, read on the forward strand.
TATATATATTATATATATAATTTATATATATATATATATATTTTTTAGTTTGTCACCACCACTTACTGGCAGAGCCCTATTCAAGGAGGGGGTGGTTATTATATATATTTATTATATATATATATATATATAATATATATATATATATTTATTATATATATATATATATATATATATATATATATATATAATATTATAATATATATATATTTATTATATATAATATATATATATATATATATATATATTATATAATATATATATATATATATATATATATATATATATATATATATATATATATATATATTATATATATATATATATATATATATATATATATATATATTATTATTATTAAAAAGTTCACATCTCACGGGCATAGTAACCCTATTCTAGGTAATTGCTACCTTGGAGCCGGACTGTGGATCGAACCCAAACCTTTGCCATGCGATTCTATCGCTCTACCGATTGACCCGCGGTACATATTTAAATACCGGATCTACAAAAGGAGTCACTTTGTTTTTTTTCTTGCACATCCCAATTGTCTACCTAGAATCCGGACAAGGGATCGAACCAGGGGCCCTTGCCACCATGCGACTCTGTCGCTCCTTTTGCATACATTTCATCAACTTTTCATAACACATTCATCCATATATGAAATTGACTATTTCCATCTCGTTCATCACCCATCGACAAAGTGATGTGAATTTTTTGGTAATTTGCTCTCCCATATAAATGTCCATCGAAACCGCTTAAATATTTTCTAATTAGATTTATTATCAAAAAGATGCCTTTGTTATTCTTCTCCAATACCATATTTCACCAGCTGTGTAGTTTCCTTTCATCTGCCTTTTATAAAGTTCATGTTTCACATCTTTTGAATAATGGTGACCGTACACAGCATTTAATGATTATTTTATCGTATTTAATAAATGCTGAGATCTTTTCGTTTGATACCAAATTATATATAACTTACTGAACACAAAATGACTTTATTTCTCATAATTTTACCCTGATATCTCTTGTTCCAATTAATGAACCTTCTTGGATAGTCTAATTTTATTGTTTTACCAAGTTTCCTACTGTTCTAATTTCAATAATCCAGCTTCCATTGTTCAACTTTGGTATAACCATGACCTTTTTCTTTCTGTGTTTCACTTAACACATTTTGCAAACATCAAAGTTTCTCTTCAGTATCGGCCGTGGGTACGGTAATACCATAATTAATATTTCTGCCATATATATGAATTCTCTCCAGAGGTTTGATTTTCTCCATAAATAATATCAGTAAAGGGGTTGTCCAAATCTAATTATATAACACGACCTTGTTGGATACCTTTCTCAATAAACTGACTTTATAAATAACTATCCGTTGTAGCTCAAATCTAATTATATAACACGACCTTGTTGGATACCTTTCTCAATAAACTGACTTTATAATTAATTATCTATTTTAACAACTGTCTCCTGTCTCCAATAGCGGTTTTAATTATATTATTATCAAATAATTCCAATTAATGTCTAGACCCTCTAACATTTTCGTCAAGTGTTTTTGTCTTACATTATCGAGAGTAATTTCTCAGTAAGCAAAGTAAAATGTCGCTTACGTGTTTAGACCTCTCTCTCTCTCTCTCTCTCTCTCTCTCTCTCTCTCTCTCTCTCTCTCTCTCTCTCTCTCTCTCTCTCTCTCTCTCTCTCTCTCTCTCTCTCATTTCTTCCTCAAATACATTCAGCGAATTCTCTCTACTTTAACCTTAATGCACTTATATCTTCACTTACTGATTTTCGGGTTTTCACTTTAATTATACCATAAGTGGATGACGTACTTCGTTGTAGTATATACAGTTATACACATACATGCACATACCTACAAGCAAACACACACAAGCACAAGAAGAGTAGTATAAGATATAAGGGTAGTGATACAATAGTTTTAAGGCAAGAAAAATATTGAATAATTGATGAAATAAAAAGTCCTCGAGTTTCTCCTATTCAAGACAAGCAGTGTGAGTGGAGGCGCAAACGAAAATGTGGAGCATACTCCATACAATAACGAAACACACTCTTATAGAAGGCAATCAACTAAGATGATATGAAGAAGTTCTGAAGATGTTTCAATGTCCATATGACTCTTTCAATTGTGTCACTTGAAATCGAAACGTCAAGAATATTAAGGATAGAAGAAAATTTCAGTTGTGTTCGAGGCTGCAGGTGTCTAGCAGATAAATGAACAAAGTTGAGTTTATGTCGCTTGGGAGAAATATTTTTTATCTTACTTAACATGGAGTACCAGAAAAATCAGAGATTATTTCTTATTAAATATACTCACACGCACATTTATACTATATATATATATATATATATTATATATATATATATATATATATATATAATATATATATATATATATATATATATATATATATATATATATATATATATTCAACTCGCATTTTACATTTTTTGAAAATGACAAATGGAAACAAAAAAATAAAGAATTAGAAAAATTCTAATTGAATTTTGTGCGTGCTCGATCGTGACTCTCGTGAAAATCTGTGAGAAAGGGTCAAAAAGCTCAGAAGTGAGAAGGAAGTAATGTCGATCGTATTGGAAGATTTGATCAGATTTGCACTGCTATTATCATCAATGAGACTTATACCCAAATCGTCGACAGGGAAATTCGTCGACAGAGAAAAATCGTCAGCAGGGAAAATTGTCGTCATTTTTCTTTCATCGTCATCATCATCATCGATGAATCAGGAATGAAGGCTAAGACATTCGAATAATGTTTATAATAATAACATTTATAATAATAATATTCATAGTAATATTTATAGTAATATTTATTATAATATTTAACTCATAATGCAAATGCACAATTTATTTTGCAAGGTTTCAAAGCTGGTGCCGGAGCCGTAACCGGAGCCGGAGCCGGAGCCGGAGGAGGAGTAGAGAAATTTTATAATTGTGGAGCGAGAGCATGATTCAGAGCTGTGTATTTTAAAATAATGGACTCGAAGCCTTAGTATTTATTTTAGTATTTAGAATTTACCGAAATTGCACCCTTGGTGGTATTTAGTGTCGTATGTACTTTATATATATATATATATATATATATTTATATATATATATTATATTATATATTATATATATATATATATAATATAACTATCATATATATAAGTATATATATATATATATATACTATATGTTTATATATATAATATATATACTATTTATTATATATTATATAATTTATATATATCTATTATATATAAGTATTACTATATATATATATAATATATATATATATATATATATATATATATATTTATATATATTTAAGAACTACTTTGTTGTAGTGATATATTTACTTTAGAGAGGAAGCCATTGGATTCTTTTTTAGTATTATGCTTACTGTAATTTCATTTTATTACTAAATGTATCACAAATAAAACATTGTTAAAGACGACTTTTTTTTATAATGAAATGAAATTTTAAAAAGGGAAGCCTAATGGGCGTTTTTTTTTTTTCGTTCCCGACGCGGCCGAGCTCTTCAGGCTAAGGCGCACTGGATTATCCTTCTCTTGATCTTCATCAGTTCAAGTGTGTTTCTGTTGGTCTGCTATTTTCTTCACAATTGGTGTTTGATTTGAAAATATTTTGATGTTTTTCAGAATTCATTTTGTGTAAAATCTATCTTAACATTCATAACTTAAGAAAATAGCAGATCCAACTGAAACACCTTGTCTTGACTGAACGATTCCATAGAAAGAAATCCATGTCCTTAGACTGAACGAGTCTCGCGGGTCCGGTGACGATAATAGCTTTCCACTTTTATATAATTTATTTATCCTCTATAAACCAAAGTTTGTCTTTAGAACAATGTTTTTAATTGTGAGCATATCAAGTAAATAAAATGAAGTGATAGTAAAGCATAATACTAAAAAAGATATATATATATATATCTAAGTATATATATATATAATATATATATATATACTTATAAATTACCTAACTTATTATATATATATACTATATATATATCAATACACGTCAGGTATCTACACACATATACTACACTACGACATAAACTAATATATATATACTACAACTATATATATATATATATATATATATAAACTACATCTATAATATATATATAATATAATATATATATATATATTATATATTAAAAATGAATTTGTAAAATAGACTCTTCTTCAATTTTTTTTTATAGGAAAAACGGGCGATTTAATGCCTGAAAAAATAAGACTCGGTCTATCTCTAGAATTTCAATCGAGCGAAGTCTTTTGAAAGAGATAACCCACGCTCCCCAAAAACTAGATTTTTTTTTCCTTTTCTCTTTGGGAATATTTTATCAATCTATCTATTCAAATTTTTTTTTCTTTCTTTTTTTTTTTTTATTTTTTTTTTTATATCGGTTGCATGTCAGAAAATTCATCTTAAATTTTTTTTATTTTTTTAATTTAATCACATTTTTGTTATTGCTGATAGTATTAATTTTTGTTTTACTATTTTTTTATTTAATTTTGTAAATTTAATAATTATTATTCGTTTATAATAATTATTTTATTTATTAGTTAATTTATTTTTAATTTATTATATTAATATCTTTATGAGTTGAAATAAAAGTTTGAATCTATGCTGTGTCACTATATAAGCAAATTAAAAGCTTTTCGGTATCTATCCTTCTCTTTGATATCCTATTCCAATAATTCTATTGCAAAGGTTTTAGACCCACAACTCGTTCATTCCTTTGATCTCTCCTCTCTCTCTCTCTCTTCTCCTCTCTCTCTCTCTCTCTCTTCTTCTCTCTTCACCATCTCTTCCATCTCCTCTCTATTGCTCTCCTCACTCTTACATTTTATCTCCCTCTCATCATCTTCTCATCTCTGTCTATTTCTTTATCTCTATAAGCTGGGGATTCGTAAGAATATCTATCCAATCTGCACCTCATTTCCTATTTTCCACTAATATATAACCACACTTATTCCAATCAATTCTTCGTAAGGTGTCCTATCCAACTTCAAATAATTGACTCTAGGAAGTTGAATTAAAGTAACTTGAAGCAACTGATATCTGATCTTTCTCATATCTTTAAATGAAGCATGCAAAATATGGTTGTTATCAATGTCTCAAGCCCTAAGTAAGTTCTTTTACACATCTTCTAGACATAATCTTCCACATAACTATAATATTTTCGGAAAACATAGAACAATTCTTTGAGAGTATCTTCCTCAGCAGTTAAAATATTCATCAAGATATATCCTTTTCTCAGGAGTATTAATTAAATGATCACATTGTTTCTCTCAGTAAGGTTACTAAACAAGCTTTTAAGTTTTTGGGGGGTTATCATTAGAACCCTTTAGAACTTATTTACACCATTCAAGTTGCTTTCTCTGTAGGGGGGTTCGTCATTCGACCTTATATGAAGTATACTTCACATTTTTTTGGGTAATTATACTCATATAACTCTCCTTAAAGAAGATGGAGTTTAAGACTCATCTCCTTATCAAAGCACTCCTGTTCTCGGTGACTTCCGCAAAGTCTTTTCTCTCCGTCGAGCTGAGAGAGAGAGAGAGAGAGAGAGAGAGAGAGAGAGAGAGAGAGAGAGAGAGAGAGAGAGAGAGAGAGAGAGAGAGAGAGAGATTTCCTAATAAGCATATACTATCGCTATTACATCGGATGATGAATACTCTTCTGAACTCTCTGGTAACTAACCCATTCATCTTTTGAGATGATATAGTGCCATTCTTTTTCCTCACAGTCTCATTGTTTTCGGTCCAGCTCCCTGACAACAGAATTAGGCGCTATGCTCATACTCACATGAATTAAACCAGAAAAGTATGGATCATTTTTCTTTATTCTATTTTCACTAATTTTATTGACTTACATACATTCAAACGCTGTGTATCGGATCTGGTCGGCCTTTGGTCTGAATTTTTAGATGACCATCGACATATCTGGTTGATTTATATATGCCTCTGGCCTTTCCTTAGAATAGTGGATATATATATATAGTAATAATATATATATAAATATATATTATATATATATTATATATATATATATATATAATATATATATATAATATATATATATATATATATATAGTATATATATTAATAAATATATAATATATATATATACTACTCATATCCATATATAATATATACGGTATATATCAATCATCCCTCATACACTCCACAATACATCATCAAATCATCATACATACATACATCATTCATCATCATACCCTGCATCATGCACTCAGATCAATGCATCACAAGTCATCATACATCATTCCTTCCTTTCACAGCACGAGAATCTAATAGTGAGGATTCGTAGCGCATACACCAGAGAAACAGCAAACAGTAGTAGAAGAACATTACGCAATCCGAAAAGAAATCCCCCCCTTACCGTCCTTTTATACCCTTAAGTGAGAACTCGTCGCAGTCATAAGGTTTTGCGAGACTGCGACGGACCTCACTATGGTATGTCGTCAATGTGGGGTTCATCCCTTGGCCCAGATGGGCCACAACCATGACCCCTCACAAAACCCCGCCATTCACTCTTACTATGCACCTTTCTTCTCGCCTCTGCCAAACTCACATTCCTCTCCTTCAGGCATTTCTTTACTGACTTAATCCGATTTTCTTCGGTCTCTCACCCTGTTGATTCCCAGCACATTCATCACTATACATCCGCTTAACCAACCGATTACCATCCATCCTTTCCATATGATCAAAAAATCTCAATGTACTCTCGTTTACTCTCTCATCTACGAATTTCTTCACACCACAGAAATCCATAATGCGTTCATTCCTCATTTTATCAATTCTTCTCACACCTAACACGCCCTTAAGATTGTCCATCTGAACACGTTGTACCTTAGATCGATACCTCTTATTCTAGACCATAGTTTCATTATTATATATTAACACAGGTAACAACATACTCTCATGAAAAACCCTAGCGCACTTAAGACTTTGTCCCTTTGCGTTCACCAAGGATTTAATTGCACCAGCCACCTCAATACCATTCACAACTTTCCTACTACACTCTGCATCATTCGTTCCCATTTCATCCAACATATATCCTAAATATTTAAACTCAGACACTTGTTCCAGTTGCTCACCATCTAATATAACTTCACATCGCGTACTCTCTTGCTCACTATCGTAACCTTACTCTAATCTAGATATACTTTCAAACCCTCTCTACCAATCCTTTCAAACTCTCTTCAGATTCACCACACAAGACCAAATCATACGCATATAATAAGCAGGGCACCCTCCACTTTATTTTATTCTCCATCATTCTAACACCTTCTCCTGTCACCCCTACGTCTAATTCTTTCATAACCCCATCCATATATAAATTGAATAACCAATGAGACATTTATTCTTACACACGCTTCACTATCGTCATACATACTTTTGATTTCATCTAGAACCCTACCCTCTCGCCTCCATTCTTGATCATTTCACCAGTAATTCCATATATGCCTGCAGATTTACCTTTCTTCAACTTTCTCATTATTCCCATTACCTTCTCCTTACTAATTACCTCATCATCAAAATACCTGTTTCTTCTTGCACCAGCAAACAAACCCACACACATCCACTATCACCCCTTCATTACTGGTATGGTTATACAAATTTTCGAAGTGCTTCCACCACACTCTCTTCACATCCATTTATCAGCTTCGAAAGCACCATCCCAACTCATTATTCTATGAAGATTTCCCATACTCTCATTCTTAACCTTTTGCGCTTCCTTCCAGAAGAGCTTCTTATTCCCTTGTTAGTCCCCATTCATCCTCCTTCCAAATTGTTCATTTACCTCAATTTTCCTCCTACGTGTGCAGCTTTTAGTCTTCCCTTTTTCTTCCTTATATAATTCCAAACACCTTTCTTTTGAAACCTCATCAATATCTTTTAGTACATTCAACCACGCCTCATTTTTACTTTTAACCACTTGCATCATCACCTCTTCATTCCACCGTTCACTGTATATATATATATATATATATATATATATATATATTATATATATATATTAATATATATATATAAGATATATATATATATATATATATAAATTACTGTAATATATACTATAATATAATACTATATATAGATATATATATAATAATAATATATATATATATAATATATTATATTATATATATATATATATATATATTATATATATATACTACTATATAATATAATATATAATATGATATATATAATATATTACGCCCGGGCGCTGGAGTTGAGTCGCCGCCCTCTCATACGCAGAGGACCGCTGTTCAAATCCTCCGCGCAAGCAGTTGGAGTTTTATCTACCTGCGGGCAAGAATTAAACTCGACTGCAAACACGTTCGGTGGGCGTTGGTTTGGGATAGCCTGGCTTAAGAGTCGATTTCCTGTGGTCCCCCGTGTTACCCCCATCAGTAGGGATATAAGTACTTAAGAGGTAGTATATATATATATATATATATATATATATATATATATATATATATATATATATATATATATATATATATATATATATATATATATATATATATATATATTATTATATTCCTTATCTTCAATAAGTAACAGCATATAACATTATAATTTCTTTTTTTTTTTTTTAATATTTTCCCAGAACAATTTTTTTGAAAGTTGAATTTTGGAGTTGATAATTTTTAGTCCGCATCATTAATTTCTTTGTTTTTAATAGTTTTTAATCACGCTTTTCAACATAAATCCTTTATTAATTCGCCATTTCTAAAACAGCATCCTTTCTCTTTCTATTGGGAAATTATGTATGTATGTATGTGTGTAATATGCATGTACGTAGTAGGTATTATGTATGCATATACGTACATATGTAAGAATTGACGAAAGATCAGTGAAAATAATAATTTTGAATGTGTTGTATTTGTTAATGGATGAATATTTATTTGAGCTAATTGTCTAATATATTATTTATGCATTTTATTATGTATGAATATAAAATTGTATGAACGTATGTATACATGAAAACATGGATCTACATATGCATTTATCTTTATCTACCTTTCTATCTATTTATCTTACCTTTTTAATAACATCCCTCTAAGCTCTAAAATATTGAATAAGATATTCCTCTAAACTTTAAAATATTCAACAAGATATTGAATACGATATTCCTCTAAAATATTGAATAAGATATTCCTCTAAACCTCTAAGGCAGTGGTTCCCAACCAATTTTGGACCATGCCTCCCCTAGACATTTCTAAAATCCTGATGCCCCTTGTGATATTTACTTTTTGTTATTCAAAATTTTATTGGTATCCACGTGAAGGAATCTTAAAAGACCATTAACATGGTCCCTAAACAATCTTCCAAAGAATATGCACCCATAAAAGAGAAAAATAAAAACAAAGGGCATTTAAATAAATAGTTTTCAAACATATAACAGAGAACCAATTACACATGTATATACATACATACAAATATTTTTATGTATGCATACTGTATATACACAATATGTATTAACAATCACGCACACTCAACACAGACTCTCTAGAAAACAATAAACTATTAATAACTCATTCTCGAATTGCTGCTACCTTCGTCTGTCGTTATGGTGATAGTCAAAGGGTGCACGTCCAACTCATGTCCCACCAAAATATTACCATGTTCCACTGGTGGGGCCTACGCCCCACGTTGGAAATCACTGCTCTAAGGTATTGAACAAGATATGGCTCTGAACTCTAAAATACTGAAAATGACATTCTATTAAACTATAAAATATTCTTTCCCCTAATTATATAAATCAATTAATTTTCTCCTACAAGTGTTTATTTGCCTTTGGTTTTTATTGCCTAAATCTCCATCCTGTCTAGTCTACCAATCATTTATTCGATTCAGCTTACCCTCTAAATAACATGAAACATATATTTTATTTTTTCATTCCATTTAACATGCCATATATTTTGGTCATTCAAATGAAACATTTGTCATTGCCCTCTACTTGCCCAAAGAATTCA
>JABUQX010004594.1:30000-32500 GCA_015478945.1 Trachelipus rathkii
CTTAGGAGCGTGGCTGACCGCGGCGACCGCACCTCCTCCTCAGAACCCGTTAAAGGAGGACTGGACACGGCCACACGGCCGTTTGCCAACCGTAGACTGGGCACGCGCTGCGTTCGTGTCCTCGGCTGACCTCCCCCAGATCCATCTCCGACCTGCCCACCACAGTTTGGAGCGCCGCCTCTCGTTCGAGTGGCGCTGCTACATCCACTGCTACTGCTGCTGCTGCCGCCCCCTGCCCCGCCCCCTGATAGGCTTCCGACAACCCCCGAAGCACCTCCTGAAGGAGATGTGGTACCTCCAAGGCTTCCAGAACCAACATCGGCGTCACGGAAGTCTCCCAATTCACGATCACTGTCTCTGCAAAAGAAAATTTAATCTTTGAAAAAGAGCACAAGAAAAGAGCTCAATATATATATATATATATATATAGAGAGAGCAGCATATATATATATATATATATATATATATATATATATATATATATATATATATATATATATATATATATATATATATATATATATATATATATATATTTATATATATATTTATATACAAAAAAAAGAGCATATATATATATATATATATATATATATATATATATATATATATATATATATATGTTATATATATATATATATATATATATATATATATATATATATATATATATATATATATTAATTATAATATGAAAAATAATAATAATAACTAATAATAATAATAATAATAATAATAATAATAATAATAATAATAATAATAATAATAATAAGAATAATATTAAAAAAATAATAATAATAACAATAATACTAAAAATAATAATAATAATAATAATAATAATAATAATAATAATAAAAATAATAATAAATTATAATAATAATATTAATAATAATAATAATAATAATAGTAATAATAATAAGATAGACAGACAAAAATAAATATTTATATATATACCACAATAAAAAAAACAATAATAAGAATAATAATCTTAATTATAATAAGAAGTCGTTTTTAAAACTAATAATAATAACAATAATACTAAAATAATAATAATAATAATAATAATAATAATAATAATAATAATAATAATAATAATAATAATAATAATAATAATAATAATAATAATAATAATAATAATAATAATAATAATAATAATAATTGATCATTTTTCAAAAGCAGAAATTCAAAAATAAAAAAATCTCATAGAAAAGAGAGAATTCCTCATAAGCTAATTCATAAAAGAATTCACACACCTGTGCTTGATAAAGAAAAGAAAACGAGATTAAAGAAAACGTCTTCTTTAAAGGAGAACTCAAATAATCTAAGCCTATAACATTTTAAGGGGGAAATATTAAAACTAATAATTTAAAGATCGTAAAAGGTTACTGTTAGTGTTTTCCATATTTGAGTAGAAAACCTTTTGATATTAAAGTTTTAATTTAAGGAAAAGTACAATATATATATATATATATCATATATATATATATATAGAGAGATATAGTATAGTATAAATATAAATATATATATATATATATATATATATATATATATATATATATATATATATATATATATATATATATATATATATATATATATATATATATCAGCGATTTAACGTGTTTAATATTTATATTTCAAATACAACGATTTTAGAGTAATGTAAATAGGGGTTGACGTGAATTAAATCAAATGATTTAAAATCAAGAAACTTTTTACATGATTTTTTTTATGTATATAAAAAATCATGATTTTTTACTTTTTTTATTTTTTTTTCTCTTTAGGGAAATTTTTTTTTTAAATTACTAATTTTAACATTAATTATTACCTATTAAAAAGTATATTTCATCTTAATAACGAGTATATTTCATCAATATAGTTTTAAATCACTTTTAATAGAGAGAAAAATAAGTAAAATTAGAGTAGTCAGAACTAGTGGGCTTCATGTAGGCTTAGTTATATGTCTACATTAGTCTTCTAAGCTGTCATATTTTAATAATTAACTCTATAAACTCGAAATGTAGTTTTTATTAATCTACAGTCAACACTCAAAAAATAAAAGTTATTGAAAAGCAATTAATAAGATATATATAGTATATATATATATATATATATATATATATAGTATATATATATATATATATATATATATATATATATATATATATATATATTTACATAATTTTGGCACTAATAAAGGGGAGGGTCCAATTTTAGCTTAAGGAGACCCCATTTTAGCTCCTACCTTAAAATAAACATAAAATTCTTAATTTTTAGCCAATTTTGAAAAAAACTAGCAAACCGCAGCTTTTTCTGAGCTCTAAAACGTCGTTTTCGAGTATTTTTATGTGTCTGTATTCATTTCTTTTGTATTTTATTTTTTTGAAAACTTTTACTTTTCATATTTTTTGATTCACCTAATAATTTTTTTCTAAATGACTTCAATCTTGAACTATACATAGATGTGTCCATTAGCTACAAAATGCACTCATTTTATTTT
>JABUQX010004596.1:0-7500 GCA_015478945.1 Trachelipus rathkii
AGAGATTTATTATAATAATAATAATAATAATAATATATAATAATATAATATAATTATAATAGATAATAATAATAATATAATAATATAATAATAATAATAATAATAATAATATAATAATATATAATAATAATATTATAATAATTAATAATGATCCATAATAATAATAATAATAATAATAATGAATAATAATAATAAAATAATAATAATAGTAATATTATTATATATAATATATATGTAAATATATATATATATATATATTATATATATAATATATATATAAATATATATATATATATATATATATAATATATATATATATATATTATATATATATATTTATATATATATATATATATATATATAATATATTATATATATATATATATATATATATAATATATATAATATATATTATATTATAATTATAAATAGAGAGAGAGAGAGAGAAGAGAGAAGAGAGAGAGCTACCCAATTATAATCTTCAAGGTACGCCAACTGATATATATATATATATATATATATATATATATATATTAATATATAATTATAAATATATATATATATATATATATATATTAATTATATATATATTATAATATATAATATATTATATATATATATATATATATATATATATATATACCGTAATATATATATAATATATATATATATATATATATATATATATATATATATATATATTAATATATATAGTATATATATATATATATATATATATATATATATATAGTGATATAATATATAGGACTGTTATGTTTTACAACTCCGTCAGTTTTGATTTTTTTTTTGTTTTTTTTTTACATAATTTCCAGTATATGATCCTAACAGTGCAATTTAAGGGGTGACGGACCATGATTCAAAAATATATAGGACCAGTTACGTTTTACGACTCCGTCAGTTTTAATTTTTTTTTTTTTTTTTAACTAAAGGAATACCCAATGGTAAACCGCAAAGATGGCAGGAGTCGGGGTTGCTCTCGGCATCCGGAGGGTAACGACAGGGTAGGACTATTCCCCCCCCTCCGGGGGGTCTCCGGAACCCCCCGCTCTTTGGTATTTGGGTGTCGCGGGGGTTCTCCGCTCCTCCCCTACGGGGTAATGGAAAACGTCCCCCCCTCTCTGTCCCCCGTCGGCTCGAGCCCCCTAAAAAAAAATTTATTTTTTTTTAATTTTTTTTATTATTATTGTTTTTTTACATTATTTGTAATAAGCTTATACCACACACGCTGATTTCCAATATGTACTTGGGTTTTTTCTGTAAGTGTCGTACTTTTCGAGATATTTCTTTATGAAAAAAAAATTTATTTTTTTTGTTTTTTTGTTTTTTTTTTTACCATTTTTATAACTAAGCTTTATTGCGCTGATTTCAAAATATGCACATTGGTTTTTTCTGTAGGTTTCGTACTTTTCGAGATATTTCATTTTTTATAAATTTTATTGATATAAATGGGTATTTTTAAAATAATTTATTTTAAAAAATATTCAAACTTTTTAAATCATGTCCATCACCACTGAAATTCATTGTTAGTATCATATACTAGCAATATGTTAAAAAAAAACAAAAAAAAAATCAAAACTGACGGAGTCTTAAAACATAACAGGGCCTATATATATATATATATATATATATATATATATATATATATATATATATCGTATATATATATATATATATATAATATATATATATTATATATATATATATATATATATATATATATATATATATATATATATTAAAAAATATATATTTTATATATAGTTATATTATATTCATCCCCTCCCCCGAGTGTTTAAAAACTGTAATTTCTAATACATCGTTTCAAATATATGTCAAAAATGGGGGAGAGGGTTTTAACTCCATTTTTCAAAGGCATTATTTAAGAAAGCTTCAAAAAATTATTCAGTTACTATTTGAAACTTGTACGACCAGTTATTACCTTTTAAGCTCGAACGATCGAGTTTTTATAAAAGGCTCTTTCGAATTGGTCGAAGTTTCTATCGCTTAGCACTTAAATCTTGTCTAACGATGTAGTGCTCATTTCAACTAAATTATCAAGTTCGCATATCCAAGGATAGGATAGAGCGCTGAATATCTTGTCATCTCAGTTTAAGAATAATCTAATCCTATTCAAAACGGCTTATTTTGTTAAGTTTATATTACCTAATCACTTCTCATAAATTCCTTCTAGATTTGGATTTCTAATGCCACAGCAAACACTTTGATGTTGAGAAGTCCTCCTTCATTAGCATTAACGAAACCTAAGTAGTTATTGCAGCAGTTCTCAAGTAACTGCAACCTTAAGGATCTATCAGCTATCATCGTGGATGCCTAGGTTTGTTCTTAAATTCTCCAGATCTTGTAAGTATTTTGTGAGCTTCCTTAATATCAAGGTATAACTTTACAAGTCTATTTAAATATCAAATTTCAATTAGGAATGCGTCTTAAGTGACAAATTCCAGATGCATTCGATTGGGCTTCATTTCGTCTAATTTTTATTAGTCGTGCTTTCTTACCTGAAATTTCAGGCTTCATTTACCTATATCGAGTGCATTCAAATCAAATTAAGAATGGTCTTATAAAGACATTTTCTTTATTTATCTCAATTATTAGAATGCGTCTTAATTGACAAATTCTAGAAAGTATTCGGGTCATTTTAAGAACATGTCAGTTCTACCCAAGAATAGCAATAGTTCAAATCGAATACGTTCGAGTCATTTTTTAGAATCTTTATTCTGCCCATAAAAGTAATAGCTTAGGACGAATGCTTTCATTTCAGACATTTAGGAACCTATTTGTTCCTGTCTATTCGAATCAAATTACCTAGGTTAAAATTTGTATTAAGCCTTTATACGACTGTTTATATATGGTTAAACTTAGTACAGATCCTATGGCTTCCTAATTAAATTATTTCAACTGTCTAATACTATCTATTTATGGTTTAAGGTAAATATCGCCATAGGTAGATAGCTTCCATCTCTAAGATATGGATTGGGACAGCTTCAAATGTCAATCGGACTTTCCGAAACAACAAACTTACCTACTACTTTACTCAAGAGCGGAGGAAGGGAGGTTACTCGCCTCTAAACATCCCCGATGAGAGACAAAAAATCTTTCAACACCAAGGATGCTTCATGCTTCGATCAACAAGCATCTTTCTTTAAATGGTGAGTTAATTCTTCGTTTTCTTTGCTCAAGAGTTATCTAATTCGCCTAATTCGCAATCAATTAACTTTTTATTCTTTTCGATACAGTACGCCAATAGACGAATTCAGGGTCACTTTCCTATGAATCTCTGTCCATCTCCATCTTAAAGGTTGCAAAGCATGGGAAGTCGCATAACAGCTCCAAAGATGATGACTAAATTTTATCATTACTTCCTATACTTATTTTTATTATTTATATAATTATTTATATAATTATTAATGATTGTACGGAATTACCTATTTTGTGCAGTGTTTGTAATTAAAACTTATTTTTTATATCAACTTTGGCAGTATCATTATTCAAATTCATATTGCGTTAAAAGTAAAATTTTAGTTATAATATATATATATATATATATATATATATATATAATATATATATATTATAATATATATATATATATATATATATATATATATATTATATATATATATATATAATATTAGTGATGGGACGATTGATGAAATTTTTGACGATGACGATGACGATTATAGTAAATTTTGACGATGAGAAGACTGATTAATTGAAAAAAATATATTTTTAAAATTTCTCTCTCTCTCTCTCTATACTATTATATAATATATATATATATATATATATATATATATATATATATATCATATAATATATTATATATATATCTATATATATATATATATATATATATAATATATATATATATACAAGGCTGTAGACAGGGGAGCTCAGGGGGTTCAACCCCCCCCCCCGAAATTATTTAATTGATCAAAATTTTTGGTTCCTTAAGTCTAATAATAATAATAATAATAATAAAGCCTCGTGGAGTACGAGGTTGACTCGCCGACTCTCATGTGAGAGGACGCTGGTTCAATCCTCCGAGTAGCAGCTGGAGTTTAATCTTCCTGGGAACAAGAATTAAAACTCGACTGCGAACACGTTGGTCGAGCTGGTTTGGGATAGCCGGCCTTAAATTTCGATTTCCTGTAGTCCCCTGGTGTTACCCTCTGAAAAGGGGATAAAGCACATTAAAAGGAAGTTTTTATAATAATAATAATAATAATAATATTAATAATAATAATAATAATAATAATAATAATAATAGTTAATCAGTGAAAATGAAAAGTATTTATTATTGGAAATGAGGAGACATGTTTGTGGTCCGTAACGATTTTTTAGGTCAAGTGACTGTTCCCCATATATGTATAAAATATTTAGACCAGGGACTTAAATGTAAGGTTTCCACGTTTGCAGATGATAACAAATTGGCTACCTCAGTAAGGAATAATGATTTATGTATTAAAAGATAAGGAGGGAGATGTAATCGTTAATGTGATGAGCAGGTTCATTCCTTCTTCAACTAAATCTTTCTCTCCTCATTAATCCATGGGTTCGATCGTGCTGTTCTTTGGCCCATTCAGGGCTAGAGACAGTGCGCATCGTGGGTTGAAAAATTCTCGTTCTCCTATCGCTCTCGCTAATTTTCATTCAGCAAGAAATCGCTGCAGGGATACTCTTCGACGAGCAAAGCGGACTTTCATCAAACGAAAGTGCACTAACCTCCTTGGTTCTCCTACTGACAAATCTTTCTGGCCTCTTGCCAAAAACATCTCTAGCAACTTCTGTAAATCTGCCTTTCCTCCTCTTATTCGATCAGATGATTCTGTTGCTAATTCTCCAACTGAAAAGGCCAATCTCTTCGGCCTCCTATTTTCCTCTAACTCAACACTGGACGAATTCTGGCATTCCTCTTCCTATCCTTCTCCTCTCAGGTATCCAATGCCTTTGCTTGTGATTACATTTGATCGGGTGCATGGGCCCCTGAAATCTATGAACGTTAGGAAGGCGGGTGGCCGGGATGGCATTCCTCTCCGAGTTTTGAGGAAGTGTATTTCCGTGCTCTCCCAGCCACACGTTTAAATATACTCTCTGTCTCAATACTAGCACTTTCCCTCAAAGTTGGAAGCTCACACATGTCCAACCTATTCCGAAAAAAGGAAGCCGCTCTGATAATTCTAAATATCGCCCTATAGCTCTCACTTGCATTCTATCTAAGATCTTTGAAACTCTTCTCAACTCTCACTTCTTAGATCATCTGGAAACTCATCACAATCGCCAGTACGGCTTTCGGCGCTCGAGGTCTATTGGCGATATACTTTTCTATCTAACCGATTTACGGTTTTTCGCCTTTAGGAACTACGGGGAGACTTGCGTGGTGGCGCTTGATCTAGTATGACACACGTCACTGCTCTCCAAGCTCCCCTCCTTTGGGTTTCCTCCTTCTCTTTGCTTACTTATGTCTAGCTTTCTTTCAAATCGCTCAATGTCGGCTGATTCTGATGGGCGACTTCTTCTTTTTTTGTCAATAGTGGTGTTCCTCAGGGTTCTGTATTATCTCATACTTTATTCCTACTTTTCATTAATGATCTTCTCACCTCCACCTCTAACTCTAACTCTATCCACTCATATGCCGATGACGTCACCCTTCATTCTTCAACTTAAATCAATTCTGCTCCCTCTTTTACTTCTAGAATAGTCTCTCGTTATAATCTTTCCGATTCTATTCTCTCTGATCTGGGTAGAACTTCCGGATGGGGTCGTCTCAACCGTGTGAAATTCAATTCTTTAAAAACTCAACTTCTACAAATTTCCTTCTCCAAAACATCTTCTAACTTTCTTATCTATTTCGACGGTTCTCTCGTCTATCCTGTTGACAATAAAAACATCCTTGGCCTTAACATAAATAAAAATATGTCTTGGAAACCTCACATCACAACTGTTGCTAGGGCGGCCTCAATGAAACTAGAAGTTCTGTTTAGACTGCGAGACTTTTTTCCTCTTCTTAGTTGCTCCAGCTATACAAGGGTCTCATCCGCCCATGTATGGAGTACCGCTCTCCTTTCTTTGGGGGGTGGGGACTCCGGTTTAACCCGGCTTTTGGACAAGGTCGAGTCAAAGGCCAAAAGACTAATAAACTGTTCTGTACTTTCCAGTTCACTTGACATTCTATCTTTGCTGGGCGATGTTGGTGCTTTATCTCTATCCTATAGGTATCGCAGCGGCAGGTGCTCGAGGGAACTTATCAATCGCGTACCACCACCTTTACGACTCCCTCGTATCACAGGGGGTGCTGTATCGTCGCACGAGTTTTGTGTTGACATTGGTAACTCCAGGTTTGTTCGTTGAGGTGCTTCCTTCTTTCCCACTACCTCTGTTCTGTGGAATTCTCTTCCATCTTCTGTATTTCCTGCTGAACTTAATCTCCTCACTTTAAAGCCTGCGGCTGTGCTCATATACGTAATTTGCGCTAGAGGGTGAATTTTTTAGCGTAATACACCCCTCCTTGAATATTGCTCTGCCCGTGAGTGGTGGTGACAACTGTAAAAACAAAATCCTTGGGTGGGCAGACATGTGGCAAATGAACTGAATCTCCTACTCACCCCATCCAAAACATCATTCAGATTACCCCAGAAAATCGCACTCTCTTCAACATTACCCTCAGATGGACCATATGTAGCAACCACATAAATTTTGACCTTTTCAAGCTTAATTCCTTTCCACACCAACACAAACACATTTCACAACACACATCTCATTTTCACCGTTTCATTTCATCTTTGTTCCAATCACAGCAAGCAAATCAAATTTGCCCTTCTAAATACATCCATCATCTCTCTCCTCTTCTCCTCAACATTTATTCCTCTGACATTCCATGTACCCATATGATTCATACATTTTCGCCGAAAGATAGAAGGCCGCTTACGGCGATCACGACCTTCTCCAAAACACGCATTAGCATTCATGGCAAAATATAAGTGGTAGTGGACAGCCAACCTAACTACCACCTTCCCTTAGTCGCCTTCTGTGACACGCAGGACATACGATGTGGGCAATTTTTTCTCCCCACACATAGAGATATAAGGGACAGGGATGTCTGTAAGAAGAGAGGTGTGGATATAAGTATGTGTATATGATATATGGATAAAAGTTGGGGTCAATAAAATTTTGTCATGGAGGATGAGTGTGGATATGAACGCAGAACAGAAAGGCGAACCATTAGGTACTGGAATGTCCATACATACCATAAGCAAAATGGGTATATATATATATATATATATATATATATATATATATATATATATATATATATATATATATATATATATATATATATATATATATATATATATATATATATATTAGTGATGCAGGTAACATCCGCATCCGCATCCGCACATTAATAAAGATCCGCATCCGCGTTTTGCCCTGCGAATGTTGCTCGGATATTTATCGTCG
>JABUQX010004596.1:12500-20000 GCA_015478945.1 Trachelipus rathkii
AATATTTTACACCATGCTTTGGCTCTTTTCTACTGTTACAACTCGAACTGCTAAATCAATGTGGGCTTTGACTATTGTAAAATTGTATGGTCGTATGTATAATCACACTTTTAACATTGTTAAAAGGATTCAGGCTATATATATATATATAATATTATATATATTATATATATATATATATATATATAGTGTGTGTGTGGTGTGTGGTGTTGTGTGTGTGTGTGTGTGTGGTGTGTGTGTGTGTGTGTGTGTGTGTGTGTGTGTGTGCATGTTATACGTTTATTTACGTATAGTTGTTATTTTTTTATCGCTGATTTCAAATATGCTTTCGTTTTCCATATCACATATAGTTTCTTTTCTATGAACAATCAAACTTTGAAAAACATTGCCAACGTAAAGAAATGCTTGAATGACAGAACCGATAAGATGAAAACATGTTTGTTCGTATGACTATTTATTGGAATTTCAAATGCACAAAGTCGTTCATGACTCAACATCTTTGCATGTATTAAAGCGAATATATCTTTTTTCATTTGTGACTTGCAGTGTTCTTTTCAATATGGCTTCGCGATCATGTACAAATAATGCTGATATATTTTGCTACATCTATGGGAATTACATCGTCTTAAAGCAAAGACAGAATATTGCAAACTTTGCTGAACGTGCAAACTTTTCTTTTTTCGGTGTAAAATTAGGAGATCAAGATAAAGCATAAGGTATGCCGAAAGTGTGTTGAAGCTTTGCGACTATGGAGGAGTACCAGTAAAAAATTATTCATGCCTTTGACTACTGCAATGATTTGGAGAGAACCCATAAATCTGTTCGTGGTTATAATATAAAAAAAGAAGTATAATATATACCAACCTACTCTCTACAGTAAGACCTTTACGCCATGTCCCACTGCCACCCATATCAATAAAAACAAAATCATGACCTAGCTAGACAATGAAAAAATTGTAGATAAAAGTGGCGATGACAGCGATGTTTATATTACCGAGGTAAGTGATGGCATCCCTGAGTTACTAAACCAAAAAGTGCTGAATGATTTAATGCAAAATTTATATTTGCTCGCGATTGAAAAGCAAACTTTTATTTTCTCCAGGAACCACATTTTCATGGTACAGACATCGTGAATCGGAATTACTTCAATATTTTCATGAAGAGATGGACCTTGTGAGCTTCAATAATGTACAGGAACTAATGACATATTTTGGAATAACGCATCAGCTCTATGAGTAGAGATTATTTATAGATTCTTCCAAGAGAAGCTTAAAAGGAGTTCTACTTCATGTTGGAGATGTACATTCATCAATCTTTATAACACACTCTGTTCATTTAACAGAAACGCACGAGAATATTGAATTGTTATTAAAGAAAGTGAGGTAAAAGTTACTTAACGCCCACACTGAACGGGAGCTCGGATCAAAAAAAATTTTTCACAGGTAGCCTCAATGATAAAAAAAAAAAAAATTATTTGAGAGGTAAAAAAAAAAAAAAAAAAAAAAAAAAAAAAAAAAACAATCATATCTCAAAAACTACAATAGCTACAGCGAAAAGGAATACATTTTTGGAATCCTGGTAAAATTTTAGTAAGGAAAATGTAATTAAAGAATACCCCAAGGGTATACCGCACGATGGTAGGAGTCGGGGTCTCTCGCCTTCCGGGACTATCGGGGTGGCTATTTCCCCCCTACCGGTGAGGGTCTCGGAACCCCCGCTCTTGGTATTTGGGTTGTCGCGGGGGTTCCTCCGCCCCTCCCCTACGGGGTATGGAAAACGTCCCCCCTGTTTTCCCGTCGGCTCGAGCCCCTACATTGCTGTGTAATACCTTACGAAAATCTATATATAAAAATTAGCAAAAACAAAGAACGTAAATACCATAAAAAAAAAAAAAAAAAAAAAAAAAATTCATTTCGACCCTAGAACATCTATTTATGTATCATAGATGCTACCTGTGAAAAAAATTTTTTGATCCGAGCTCCCGTTCCGTGTGGGCGTTAAGTAACTTTGTCCAGAAAGCGAAATATGATGAATACGGATGGGTTCTGTGGGGAGATTTTAAAATTATTTGTATGGTACGTGGACTACAATTAGGATACATTTTGTTTTGTGTGTGAATGGAACAGTCCTGATCGAAAAAATCATTGGAAATGGAAAGAGTAGCCATCCAGGAAATATTTTTCACCTGGTTCCAAAAATGTCCTACAACAGTTGCTTGTAAATCCTGAAAATGTTCTACCCTTCCACTTCATATTAAACTAGCCATGATGAAGCAATTCGTAAGAGCCCTGGACAAAGAAAGTGCTTGTTTAAGCATATGTATAATAAATTTCCTTCTATTAATGCCAAAGTTAAAGAAGGTATATTTGTTGGACCTCAAATTAAAAAGTTGATGTGTGATCCTAATTTTGAAGCTACAATGACAACATGCGAATTAGAGGCATGGAACTTCATGAAAACTGTAATTGAGGGATTTTTCGAGAATAAGAAAGACCCAAATTACAAAGCATTAGTAAATAACATGCTTGAAAAGTTTAAAGATCATGGTTGCAACATGTGTTAAATTACATTTTTTGAACTCATCATCTACATTACTTTCCTGAAAATCTTGGAGCAGTATCCGAGGAACAAGGCGAAAGGCTAAATCAAGATATAAAAGCTATGGAATAAAGGCACCACGAAAGATGGAATGCAAACCAGAAAGCCGATTACTGCTGAATGCCTAAAGGAGACACATAATCTGGAGACGGTACTAGCAAACGCAAAACCGCAATGAGAAAATTTCAATCACGTTTGGTAAGAATATTAATATTTCTATCGACAATCAATGATATCAAAATCAATGACACGTGATACATCTACATTTTTCTATAATTTTCATATGCTCTTGGTAACTAATGTGGTATTATGCGACATATGTTTCATTTACATTTCAGCAGCAAATTCGTTCTGCATACAAAAAAAAATTATGCAAACAAAAAATGTGTATCTTCCCAGCTCCAAGTTTCTGCTTGATCATATGAATAATAAAAATGGTTATCGCGATTTTTCAATTACCTATTGAAAATACACAGACCATTCAAAAAACATTCAATTCTGTATTAGAAAGTGTTAAAACCTAAAAATCATAGAATTGATGATTGCTACCTTCAAAAGTTAGGTACCCTTTACCCGCACCATCCCCTTAATTCCACGATGTTCTGGAAGCGATGCCTTCTCAGCACCTACTTCACTTCGTCTCTCCACTTTCTTCTCGGCCTCCCCCTCGGTCTCCTACCTCCCGGCCTCTACTCCTAAGGCTCTTCGATATACCATGCCTCATCCAAAAATGTCTCAACAATCCTCAGTTAGAGTCTTATCCCTATTATGTTCCTTCATGGCCAGGTACACCCTTGCTCTCTCTCTCTTCTCGGCATGCATCTCTCGAGTTCGAGAGTTCGTCATCATCTCACTCCGACGTCTCTCTCTACTCTTCTCTCTCACTCTCTCCTACTCATCTCTCTCCTCTGCCTCCTCAGTCTTTTCTTTTTTCTCTTGCTCTTCTCCGCACTTCTCTTCTCTCTCTCTCTCTCTCTCTCTCTCTTCTCTCTCTCACTAAAATTGAAACTGACCAACGAATTTTAAGCAATACATTGTATTCAAAACTATTTATGAGATTAACAATCAAATGAAAAATTTATAAAACAGAATATTTAATGTAATAACTAATGTAATTGCTTAAGATTGAATAAATTCAATTTTTAAAATTTTATTTTTTTACTAGGAAGCGTTTGCTTCAGTGAATTCTTCCAGGTATGCCTTTGATATATATATATACTATATATATATATAATATATATATATATATATATCTATATATTATATTATACTTATATATATATACTTATAATATATATATTATATATATATATATATATAATATATATATATATACATATTATATATATATATATATATTATATATATTTATATTTTTATATATATATATATATATATATATATTTATATATATAATAATATATATATATTATATATATATATATATAGATATTATATATATATATTAACATATATATATATATATATTATATATATATTGTTATATATATATATATAATAATTTATATATATATATATTATATTATATATATATATAATATATATATAATAATATATATATATATATATATATATATAATATATATATATATATATATATATATATATAACACCGTAATGAAAAACTTGTTACGCCTTCTAAAATTAAGTATAACACAATAGTGTACTAATATACCTAATCTATAAATGCAAGATATGATAGGAAATTACTGGAAAAAAAAAATAACACAAATATTGCAGGAAAAAAGTATATAAAATTGTTTTTGTCGCAAGAGAATTTATTAAGTGGATCAAATAAAATATTAATTCACCCTATGCTACCTTTTTATTAACCATATCACAATTTCAGTCCATCTTCACTTAAGCTCTATTTTATTTCCTTCTGAGAGGCAGTTTTTTATGTTTACATACTTAAATTTTCAGAGGTTAAGAGCCTCTGTCCATGTGTGTGTGTGTGTGTGTGTGTGTGTGTGTGTGTGTGTAGCTTACTTACGTTATCGGGACAGTCATAGCGATACACACCTGCGTGACCGGGACAGCACGTGATTTGTCGGGACATTTTCACTGTCCCGATAAATCATTTTGTCTTTTTTCTTGAATATCTTAATGTTTTGTATTATATTCCTTCGAAAAAAAGGTATGTCCTGATTTATGATATTAAGACGGTTTTCACACTTTTTTTGTGTGAAAACTTTATTTTTACACTTTCCATTTTGGATTTCTTTGGCTTCTTCCTGGCTCTGGGGAACGAGTAGGTATCGATAATATTGTTTTTCTGTAATAAAATCGATATTGTAACCATCGATTATTGTTTCCTATTTTTTTCTATAATAAAATCGATATTGTAACCATCGATTACTGTTTACAGTAGCATTTGAATCGATATTTTCAAGTCGACTGATAATGCCATTAATGATCGATTATTCTTTGTTTACATTTTGTCTGGTTTTGTTGAATGAGCAGCTATTATAGTTTTTTTTTATAATTAATTAGAGTTTTGATAATGTAATTATTGGAATAATACTAAGAATATCTTTAAAATATAATAATTTACAATAGATTGCAATTTTTTTTAAATAAATATAGTTGTAAGTTACTGACAAGCCCTAGAGTGCTTTGTGGATTTGCATGAACATGTTTTAGGCTTGGTGTATTCTATAATGTATAATTATTGACAAGCCATAGGGTGCTTTGAGGGTAATAGTAGTGCAGAGGGGTGTCACCCCTTATTTTTATGAAATTTACAGGATATACGCTAAAAAAATAATAATGAAAAAGAAAATCATCCCTCTCTTTAGGAAAAAAAAGTAACAGCCTCTCAAAGTTGCTAAAACAATAGACTTTCAAATTTTGATCCATCAAGGTGAGGTCTCATTTCAGACCCTCTAGCTCAGGTTATGATAAGTTTTGTCAGGCATACACAAAGAAAATCTATGTATAACCTACAACAAATCTTATCATAACTTGAACTAGGATGGCCCTAAAACGAGCACGAGGCCCTAATTTTTTTTTATAAGAAAGCCATTGGGAAAATTTTAAATTTGAGAGGCTCTAACTTTTTTCCTAAAGACATATCATTTTTGTTTTTTTTAAGCTTCATTATTATATTTTTTAGAGTAGCTATATACTGTGATTAAAAAAAAAAAATTATGAGAAAATCCTATGGGATTTTTAATAAATTTAAGAGGCTGTAACTTTTTTTTCAAAAGGGACCGACTATTTTCTTTTTCATTATTCTTCATTATTATTTTTTTGAGTTATCCTACGATTTTCATAAAATTGGGGTGAATCGCCTCTGCCTACTATTTACGATGTTTGTGGATATTATGAACCATGTTTTGGTGGATTAGTTCTGTTGGCTTGACTGAGACAATCTCGATAGGCGCCATTGGCTTTTTACTGGTCTCATTCTAGAATATCAAACATTGTTGATTTTAAAAAATATTAATTTTTTTTTCAGAATCCATTAACTCAACTATTACCTTTGTTTAAGCTGTAGGGCCTAAAGTGTTATAAATTTTTTCTGCATTTCTATAGTCCCCAAGACATAGATATGCGATAAGTGAAGTTCATTCCGTTGGTGTTAAGAAGCTTATGGGAGTTTTAAACTTTGCGAGGCCGTTAACTTTTTTTCTTAAAGATGTCACTTATTTTTTGTTTTTTTTTTATTCATTAATTTTTTTTTTATTCTATGTGTGATTTATTTTATTTTTATTAAGCGGTTCCTATATAATTCTAAAAATACTCCAAATAACTGGGAAGACCATTTTGTTATAATACAATAATTTTAAAACGGTCCCTCTTACAACCATAGAGTAAATAATACTCAGCTCTAAAAACCTTCCACTAGGGATGGACCTAAATATTGATCTTTTTTTTTCAATTTATCCACAATACATAGGCTACATAGGTATATAAGCATTTTTATTTTTATGATAATCTCGGTAGTTTTTCTGATTATCAACGTTTCAATAATTTTCCTATAGCTATATAAGCAATGTTCATGTGCATGCATTTGTTTTTATTTTTAGAATACATTAACAGTATTGGAAACAAATGCATGAAAATTTAATAATATTATAATTAATATTATATATATATATATTATATATTATTATATATATATATATATATATATATATATATATATTATATATATATATATATAATAAGCTATATATCATTTCTTATATACCGTAATATTAATATATATATATATATTATATAATATATATATATTATTCTATTTTATATATATTAATTATTATATATATATATATATATATATATTATATATATATATATGGTCAGCATCCCGAAAAGGCCAGGCATGTAATAAAAACCTATAACAGTACACGAAAATAAATAATATATATATCAGGAGACATTTTTACCCCCAGAAATTAAAAATAAAATAAAAATGAACTGCTTGTTTTAAAAAATTAAAATTGTTAAAAATGTTTGAAAAATTACAGTTTTTTGAGAATACGAAGAAGCTGGAGTAGTCAGAGGGAGCGCGCAAAGTTGCCAAATGTTGAATTTTTTCTTTTATCACTAAAGAATACCCGACGGGTAAAAAAAAAGATGGATAGAGTGGGTTTCTCGCCTACCGGGGGACGGTCCCGCGTCGGCTCGAACCCCCTAAAAAGGATATAAAAAAGAAAAAATCATTTTTAATGGGTAAAAACAAAATGGTATTTGCCAACTTTTGCTCTCTAATGCTGGGTTCAAGGTCAATCACAGCGTGCACTTGCGAGGTCTAAGATTATACTAATATTTAAGGTGTTATTAATAAATATTAGAATAAAATAAATTTTTTTTAAGTTTTGTCGATGAAATTACTTGCTGAAATCAAAAATGTTATTTATTTTCCTGTAGACG
>JABUQX010004596.1:22500-25010 GCA_015478945.1 Trachelipus rathkii
AACTGATTAGCTATTTTCATTATAGCTTATAATCACACCTAAATCTTTTTCTTGGTCACAGACTCAAGCCAATCCCCATTCATAATGTAGTTTAAAACTTTTATTTGAGTAAACCTAGGTGAAGAACTTACACTTTTTACTATTAAAATTCATTTGCACTTATCTTGCCCACCCAAGAAGTTTACAAGATCATTTTGACATCTTATACTCATCTTCACTATTCCTAACTGTGGTGCCACTTTGGTATCATCTGGCAAACTTAGAAACTTGCATTTAGTCCCTGGTCTAAATCATTTATAATTATATGAGGAACATAGTGGCCCAGCACTGAAACCTGTGGGAACACTCTTCACTATTTCCCATGATGTTTTATTGCCATTTAGTTGGTACACACTGTTTTCTTTTTCGCAACCACTCTTTAATCCAACCATTGTACCACTCCACCTATACACATTCCAATAACTTCTTCATCAGCCTTATTGGGGGAACTTATCAAAAGCTTTGCTGAAGTTCTAAATTACATATCACTGGATTCCTCTGTCAATGCAGTCGTTATGTATTCATAATTCTAAAGGTTTGTCTGACATGCTAACCCTTTCTGATAACCATGCTGGGAGCCATACAATACCTTGTTATCTCTAAATTTTCTCTATATGACCTTTCATTAACTTTTCCAGAACTTTACCAACCAGAGAATGTTAAGCTACTGGCCTATATTTCCAAATCTTCCTTATACTTTCTTATAAATAGGCAGAACATATGCTGTTTCAGTCATCTGGTACCTCACCCAATGTTATAGATCGCTTAAAAATCAAATACAGTGCCTTTGCAATGCTGATATACCTCTTTCAGAATTCTACCATATATCCATCAGGGCTGCCCCAGTTTACTTGGGTCATTGATCTAAATAAAGTTTTTATATCTTTTACATCAATCAATTCTGTAAGTCTATTTGTTACATCATACACGACTATTAGTTCCCAACTATTATCTATCTTTTCCTCAGTAAACACTGGCAAAATTAAGCATTGAAATGTTTGACCATTTCTTATTGAACTCCTAATTTTCATCATTTTAAATTGGCCAATTGTCCTATTCTTACTTTTAAAATTCATTTGCCACTTATCTGCCCACCCAAGAAGTTTCGAGACATGCTTAGTACAACTGACTGGGATAAAGAGTTTAAAGACAAAACTGTTTTATAATGTGGGAACATTTTAAAACAATTTTAATGATATTCAGTGTATGTTTTAAAGTAAACCATTAGGGTGGAATGAGAAAACCTGTTTGTGGAAATAGAGAGATAAAGGGAGAAAATTAATGAAAAGCGTAGATGTTTTAAAACATTATTCATGGGTAGTAATAGGGAAGATGTTTAGAAATTATAGGAAAAATAGAAATGAACTTAACCAGTCATAAGAAAGGCAAAGGAGAGGCAGCAGAAATTAATTTAGCAAGGAATAGTAATAAGAACCTGAAGAAGTTTTTTTAGGTTTTATAAATTTAAAGTAAGAATAGGACAATTGGTTCCATAAATGATGAAAATTTAGTGAGTTCAGATAAAGGAGTTGGTAACATTTTCAAATGCTTATTTTGCTTCAGTGTTTACTGAGGAAAGATTAGATAATAGTTGGAGACTAATAGTTTTTTGTATGCATGTAACAAATAGATTTACAGAAATTTGAATTTGATGTAAAAGTTATTAAACGTTTTTATTAGATCATATGATCCAAGTAAAGCTGCAGGCCTGATTATATATGTATAAAAAAGAATTCTGAAAGAGGGTAGTTAGCTTGCAAAGGCACTGTATTTGATTTTTAAGCGATCTATAACATTTGGTGAGGTACCAGATGACTGGAAAACAGCATATGTTGTGCCTATTTTATAAGAAGAAAGGTAGTAAGGAAAATTTGGGAAATTATAGGCCAGTTAACTTAACATCTCTGGTTGGAAAAGTTTCGGAAAAGTTACTGGAAGATACTATAGAGAAAATATTTGGAAGATAACAGGATATTGTATGACTCCCAGCATGGTTTTAGTCAGAATTGGTCATGTCAGAACAACCTTTTAGATTAATGGAATACATTTACTGGACGCATCGACCGCGGAGATCCGTTGATATTTGTATATTTAGACTTTAGTAAAGCTTTTGATAAGGTTCCACCATAAGGCTGATGAAGAAGTTATTGTAAAGTGGTATAGGTGGAGTGGTACATGGTTGGATTAAAGAGTGGTTGTTAAATAGAAACAGTGTGTACACTAAATAGAAATAATAACTCAATGGGAAATAGTGAAGAGTGGTGTCCACAGGGTTCAGTGCTGGAGCCACTAATTGTTCCTCATATATATATAAATGTTTAGAAAAGGTTTAATGCAAGGTTTCTAAGTTTGAAGATGATACTAAAGTGGCACCTCAGTTAGGAATAGTGAAGGGATGCATAAAGATTCAAATGATCTTGATAAACTTCTTGTAAAAGACGATTGACCATGATTTAATATGTAAAAATACA
>JABUQX010004597.1:0-5000 GCA_015478945.1 Trachelipus rathkii
ATCTGCTAGGGCCCAGGTTCACATCCCAGCAGTGTGAAATTACTAAAGGGGTTATTTTTTGAAGAGTATATATATATATATATATATATATAGGGTATATATAAATATATAGTAGGGGAACAATTATATGTATATAGCGAAATATATATTTATAGACAAGTTTATATATATATATATATATATATATATATATATGACATTACTTATACCGTTGAATGCATATTAGTTAGGTTAATTTAGTTGCTTAGTTAGGTTATGTTAGGTTAGGTTAGGTTAGGTTAGGTTAGGTTACCCAAAATTTAATGTATTTATCTCTAAAATTATTAAAATAACGATACATTAATTATTGATTTTCGCTCCTGGAGTCTAACTGCTTATAAATACATATATATATATATATATATATATATATATATATATAGTTAGTATATATATAGTATATATATATATATATATATATATATATATATATATATATATATTATTAATATATATATATATATATATATATATATATATATATATATATATATATATATATATATATATATATATATATATATATATATATATATATATATATATATATTTATAACAATTACACTCTAATTATTAACTTTATTTTCAAGGTTGTGTATCAAATTCTATATTTGCAACTTTAATAACTAAATATTTTACAAAAATAAGTAAAATGATATATATTATATGATCATTTATCTCATTTAGTAAAAAAAAAATGAAATTTGTCAAATTATAATGAAACACCAAAACTCTCATGGCACAATTCTAGAAGCTCTAAATCTTATTAAAAGCTCACATTCCCTATTAGTCTGATTAGGTGTCACGTCATTGAAATCTTATTAAAAGGTAACGTTCCTTATTGAAATCTTATTAAAATTTCACGTTCCCTATTGAAATCTTATTAAAAGGTCACGTTCCCTATTGAGATCTTATTAAAAGGTCACGTTCCCTATTGAAATCTTATTAAAATGTCACGTTCCCTATTGAAATCTTATTAAAATGTCACGTTCCCTATTGAAATCTTATTAAAAGGTCACGTTCCCTATTGAGATCTTGTTTAAAGGTCACGTTTCCTATTGAAATCTTATTAAAAGGTAACGTTCCTTATTGAAATCTTATTAAAAGGTCACGTTCCCTATTGAAAATCTTATTAAAAGGTCACGTTCCCTATTGAAATCTTATTTAAAGGTCACGTTCCCTATTGAAATCTTATTAAAAGGTCACGTTCCCTATTGAAATCTTATTAAAAGGTCACGTTCCCTATTGAAATCTTATTAAAAGGTCACGTTCCCTATTGAAATCTTATTAAAAGGTCACGTTCCCTATTGAAATCTTATTAAAAGGTCACGTTCCCTATTGAAATCTTATTAAAAGGTCACGTTCCCTATTGAAATCTTATTAAAAGGTCACGTTCCCTATTGAAATCTTATTAAAAGGTCACGTTCCCTATTGAAATCTTATTAAAAGGTCACGTTCCCTATTGAAATCTTATTAAAAGGTCACGTTCCCTATTGAAATCTTATTAAAAGGTCACGTTCCCTATTGAAATCTTATTAAAAGGTCACGTTCCCTATTGAAATCTTATTAAAAGGTCACGTTCCCTATTGAAATCTTATTAAAAGGTCACGTTCCCTATTGAAATCTTATTAAAAGGTCACGTTCCCTATTGAAATCTTATTTAAAGGTCACGTTCCCTATTGAAATCTTATTAAAAGGTCACGTTCCCTATTGAAATCTTATTAAAAGGTCACGTTCCCTATTGAAATCTTATTAAAAGGTCACGTTCCCTATTGAAATCTTATTAAAAGGTCACGTTCCCTATTGAGATCTTGTTTAAAGGTCACGTTTCCTATTGAAATCTTATTAAAGGTAACGTTCCTTATTGAAATCTTATTAATATTTAAAGCTCCATATTGAAATTTTGTTAAGATCTTGTTGAAAGGTCACGTTTCCTATTGAAATCTTATTTCATTGTCCATTTATTATTTAAAGGCCTACATTCTGGGTTAAAATCTTATTAAAAGGTCACGTTCCTTATTGAGATCTTGTTTAAAGGTCACGTTCCCTATTGAAATCTTATTAAAAGGTCACGTTCCCTATTAAAATCTTATTAAACACGTTCCCTATTGAAATTTTATTAAAAGGTCACGTTCCCTATTGAAATCTTATTAAAATGTCACGTTCTATTGAAATCTTATTAAAGGTCATGTTCCCTATTGAAATCTTATTAAAAGGTAACGTTCCCTATTGAAATCTTATTAAAAGGTCAGATTTCCTATTTAAATCTTATTAAAAGGTCACGTTTCCTATTGAAATCTTATTAAAAGGTCACGTTCCTTATTGAAATCTTATTAAAAGGTCACGTTTCTATTGAAATCTTATTAAAAGGTCACGTTCCCTATTGAAATCTTATTAAAAGGTAAAAATCTTCACGTTCTCTATTGAAATCTTATTAAAAGGTCACGTTCCCTATTGAAATCTTATTTAAAGGTCACGTTCCCTATTGAAATCTTATTAAAAGGTCACGTTCCTTATTGAAATCTTGTTTAAAGGTCACGTTTCCTATTGAAATCTTGTTTAAAGGTCACGTTTCCATTTGAATATTAAAAGGTCACGCTCCCTATTAAAATCTTATTAAAAGTTCACGTTCCCTATTAAAATCTTATTAAAAGGTCACGTTCCCTATTGAAATCTTATTTAAAGGTCACGTTTCCTATTGAAATCTTATTAAAAGGTCACGTTCCCTATTGAAATCTTATTAAAAGGTCACGTTCCCTATTGAAATCTTATTAAAAGGTCACGTTCCCTATTGAAATCTTATTAAAAGGTCACGTTCCCTATTGAAATCTTATTAAAAGGTCACGTTCCCTATTGAAATCTTATTAAAAGGTCACGTTCCCTATTGAAATCTTATTAAAAGGTCACATTCCCTATTGAAATCTTATTAAAAGGTCACGTTCCCTATTGAAATCTTATTAAAAGGTCACGTTCCCTATTGAAATCTTATTAAAAGGTCACGTTCCCTATTGAAATCTTATTAAAAGGTCACGTTCCCTATTGAAATCTTATTAAAAGGTCACGTTCCCTATTGAAATCTTATTAAAAGGTCACGTTCCCTATTGAAATCTTATTAAAAGGTCACGTTCCCTATTGAAATCTTATTAAAAGGTCACGTTCCCTATTGAAATCTTATTAAAAGGTCACGTTCCCTATTGAAATCTTATTAAAAGGTCACGTTCCCTATTGAAATCTTATTAAAAGGTCACGTTCCCTATTGAAATCTTATTAAAAGGTCACGTTCCCTATTGAAATCTTATTAAAAGGTCACGTTCCCTATTGAAATCTTATTAAAAGGTCACGTTCCCTATTGAAATCTTATTAAAAGGTCACGTTCCCAATTGAAATCTTATTAAAAGGTCACGTTCCCTATTGAAATCTTATTAAAAGGTCACGTTCCCTATTGAAATCTTATTAAAAGGTCACGTTCCCGATTGAAATCTTATTAAAAAGTCACGTTCCCTATTGAAATCTTATTAAAAGGTCACGTTCCCTATTGAAATCTTATTAAAAGGTCACGTTCCCTATTGAAATCTTATTAAAAGGTCACGTTCCCTATTGAAATCTTATTAAAAGGTCACGTTCCCTATTGAAATCTTATTAAAAGGTCACGTTCCCTATTGAAATCTTATTAAAAGGTCACGTTCCCTATTGAAATCTTATTAAAAGGTCACGTTCCCTATTGAAATCTTATTAAAAGGTCACGTTCCCTATTGAAATCTTATTAAAAGGTCACGTTCCCTATTGAAATCTTATTAAAAGGTCACGTTCCCTATTGAAATCTTATTAAAAGGTCACGTTCCCTATTGAAATCTTATTAAAAGGTCACGTTCCCTATTGAAATCTTATTAAAAGGTAACGTTCCTTATTGAATCTTATTAAAAGGTCACGTTCCCTATTAAAATCTTATTAAAAGGTCACGTTCCCTATTGAAATCTTATTAAAAGGTCACGTTCTTGCTACGGAACTATATATATATATATATATATATAAGTAAATATTGATATGAGTGTATTTGTTTCTATATATATATATATATACATATATATATATATATATATATATATAGTATAGCATATATATATATATATATATATATATATATATATATATATATATATATATACTGTATATATATATAGATACAAATATATTTTTTGGTTATTTTATTTATATATATATATATATATATATATATATATATATATATATATATATATATATATATATATATATATATATATATATATATATATATATATATATATATATATATATATATATATATATATATATATAAAGACAAAGAAAGAATGAGAATATTTCAAATGACGAGCCAGACGAGGTCTTCCCAATGGAGAAAGAATGCGATAGAAACTATAGAAGAGCAATGATATCTATATAATAAGGTAGAAGTGTACATAATTTCTAGTGGTTTTGTAGATAAATATCATCAGGAACCAGAATTTATTTCTCTCATAAATAATACCTCTTAAAATTTTTAGTAAGACTGTTAACATTTCGTCTTACTTTCAGCGAAAGTTATTATTTTTTATTAAATATTTTACGCAACTACCACTATACCACTACCACTACCACTACCACTACCACCACTACCATTTCCACTACCATCTCACTCCTTAGTTCGCACAATTTAAGTTAAAAAGAAGATATTAAACAAACACTGTTTATAATACCCAACCACAGCCATGAACATCTAATAAAGTTAAGAAAAGAATTATTTTTATTTTTTATTTCACTATAAACCCAATGCTCAAATCAAGACTACATTAGAAAAAATATAAAAACCGAAAGAAAAACATTGCATATTAACTATATAATATATAAATAATTTGTATGCTTATCCAACCTATTTTTAAAAGTTACAAATGAACTAATAGCTATCGTATTCCGAGGCAGAC
>JABUQX010004597.1:20000-25000 GCA_015478945.1 Trachelipus rathkii
ACCTCACAAACCCCACCATCGAAAGCCAACTCCCAAGTGGTGATAGGGGGGAGGAGACGTGTATTCCAGCACAAAAATAAATGCCCAATTGTGGTAATATCATCGCTTCCAGTGTGCAACTCTCCTCTCTCTTACCTATATATATATATATATATATATATATATATATATATATATATATATATATATCTCTCTCTTATATATATATATACTCTCTCTGTATATATATACACTTAATATATATATATATCTATATCTATATATATATTATATATATATATATATATATATATATATATATTATTATATATGTTTATATAATAATAATAATAATATATATATATATGTAATAATAATAATATATATATATATATATAGCCTGTATCTTTCTTCCTAATAATAGCCAACATACCAATAATACGTATGAATATATATATATGTATATTATATAATAATATATATAATATATTAACAATAATAATAACATATAATAATAATATGTATATAATATATATTTATATATACATATACACATATAAATATATATATATATATATATATATATTAATATATATATATATATATATATATATATATATATATATAACTATATATACTAACAACAATAACAATATGCATATGAGTAGCCTTATTATGTATAAAAAAAATTATTACTTAAATAAAAACCTTTATCGATTCTTATACTATATATATATATATATATATGTATATATATATCTTTTAATAATAATAATATATATATAATAATAATATATATATATATATGCATACATGTAACTGCTCTTATATGTATGTAATAATAGCCTTAATAATAATATATAACAATATCCTGCCTTGTAGCCAGCCAGCCAGCAATATATAATATACCATATATACAATAATAGTAATAATAACCTTAGTAATAATATATGGATATGTATATTAACTATGTATGTATATGTATACATATAATATAAATATAGCAACATAGCAGCAACCTTATAATATATGTAATATGAAATAACATATATATATATATACATGTATATAATTTATTATAACAACATAATATATATATATATATATATATATAATATAATATAATAATATAACATATAATAACTCTTCTTTATAATAATAATAACTTTATAATAATATACTCTATATATATATATATGTTATAATATATATATATATATATATGTATATAATATATAGCATATATAATAACTATATTCTTCTTCTTCTTTCTTCCTTATAACAACAACAACAACTCTTGTCCAAAATCAATATATCAATATGTATATATAATAATAATAATAATATATATATATATATATAATATATATATATATATATATGGAATTTCAGGGTCTTGGTTATAGTACAAGCACTGTTGACAGCGCAGTAATTTCAGAGGCTCATGGATTAGTAACAGAAATGCTAAACGAATCCCACTTGTCACAACAATATTTCCGGCTTCACATAAGCCTTCTACACTTCTCTCCATCGCTTTTCCGTCTGTGCGTAAGACAGTCTCTGATCTAAGCAGCCAAGACCAACCGCTCATGTGAGTCTTTCTCATGAAAACTCTTCTTCAGGTTCTGACTCTGAGGAAAATCCATACACAGGCGAGAAGCCATCTGTTCAGAAGGTAAGAAAAATGTCAATTAAGTTCTGTGTATTTTCTGACATAAAACTTTCTTGATTGCTTTCTTGTTTACAGTCTAAAGTTTTTCTTATGTTTTGGGGGAGAATTTATATTGTTTAAAAATTATCTATGCTCGTATATATATATATATATATTATGTTTATAATATTGTATTTAATATAATATTATATATTATTATAAATATATAATATATAGTATATATATAGATATATATTATCATGATTTATATAATAATTCAGTATATATATAGTATATATATTATATATATTATATAATATATATATATATCATTATAATATATATGAATGATGTATTATATTATAATACTAGTATCACACTCGCACTAATCATTTTCTATTATTAATAATGTTTGTGTGTGATATTATAATATATATATGTTATACGTTAGTGTAATAAAAACACCATGCACTATATATATCTACTAGTATACTATATTATATATAATATATATATTATAAACTAACAGGTATTGATATAAAATAGTACTTAATATTTTTACTCGTTATTGTTATGTTTTGAATAGCTTACGTAAGTACGTAATCTATATATATTAATATATATCTATTGTTGTCATAAATGATAAGCACCGTTAGTGGTAACTATATAGCCTATCATTGATTTATTAGTACTGTGATGAGCATAAATGGCAAACTATTACAATTTAATAGCCTATAACATATAATTATAACTAGCCTCTTACTAAGTTGTGCTGAGTAATGGATTATATAGTAGGAATAGATGCGTAATATAGTTATATGATATAGTATATATAGAATAGTGAATTATTAACAGGTTAAAGTACTATTTGTGATAGATATTATATTAAATCATTCAATATATTATTTATCTGATTATATCCTATATAGAAATATAAATCTATATATTAATATCATTATAGTAATGATATTAGTATTAGTATTAATATATCATAATATATATATAGTATATATTTACAGGTGTTCTATCACTGAAGCGATATTTCATGTATTTCGCTATAAGTTATCAAAAAATGGGTTGTGTTGTAGAAACATTATGATAGTTGTTAACTATATATATAAATATTAGTTCTATATATCTTTCTTAATAAGTAATATATATACATATTCTTAACTAATTATTCATATTATTATATTAAACTACATAGATATATATATATTAGAGGGGAGTTTTATTATATTTAAATTTGATTATTTATTAATTTATTTATATAATTTATTTTTAATTTAATCGCAAAATATCAATAATCTTAAAATTATTATATATTTTATTATTACTTATATTTATTATTAATATTCATTGATTTATTATTTACTTATTTTAATTTATAGATTATTTAATATATATTATTTATATAAGTTAGTTATTATTATTTAGTTATATTTATTTATAATTATTATTATTTAATTATATTATTTTATTATTAATACATAATTATTTATATATTTAATATATATATATATATTAATATTATATAATTGAGTGTGAGTATTATTAGTTAGTGATATTCATTATTATTAATTTATATTAAATTAAGTAGTATATTTATAGTGTTCATATGTTATTACTGTGATCTATGATATATTTACATATTATAAATTATGGCATAATGATATAATATTACTGTGCACTTAATACATATAAACATAAACTGCTGCTTAATGAAGAAACTCTATATTTTTTAATTTATTTGCAATTAAATAACACCCCTTTTTAACCTTATTACTCTTACTCATTGACTTTACAAATATTATTATAAAATATACTACCTAAACTATGTTGATAACATAAAATACTCGCTCACTCAGTAAATACATTAAGATATACTATACTCACATAGTGAGCAGGATAATGAGTACAAATGATTATAGATATATACACTCATATGTTCACAAAGGGGCTAATCGATAAGCAATGAAAGCGTACATTAATACTTAGGTGTTTAATATATAAATTAATATATTAGGATATTTTATATCTATATTTATGGGTTTATTACTAACTATAATAGGGAAGTTTCGAAATCAAAGCTTTATATCATATTATATATGTACTTTTTTAATCTTTGATTTTAAATGTTATCACATATGTATCAACCAGGAAATGAATAAAGGTGAGTTATTTTTAAGTAAATATACATATAGATATGAAAAGTAATAAATTTGTAATACTGATCACTATTATGTTTAATTATGTCTATATTAGATTATTATAAAATATATTAAAATAAAATTGTCAGTAAAAAAATGAAAAGGTATGCAAATTTTAATTAATATTATAAAAATGTTAAATTTTTTTTTAACTGAAATTATATATAATTATATTATAAATAAATCATGAGAAAATGAGAGAAGTCATGATGTAAATTTAACAATAGAAAAGAGTATACATTATAGTGAAAGACGACGATATAGCATCATGATTGATAGTGATGGACATTTAACAATAGGCAAAAGAGTAAGTAATAGAAGAGTGTGGGAGTTGAGAGCATTTATAATAGACATTAGTATAATCATTAGAAAAGAGTAACGTTAAAGAAATAAGATTGACCGAACGACCGACTACAGATTAAGTTGTAAGGAGA
This sequence comes from Trachelipus rathkii, assembly GCA_015478945.1. Taxonomy (NCBI): domain Eukaryota; kingdom Metazoa; phylum Arthropoda; class Malacostraca; order Isopoda; family Trachelipodidae; genus Trachelipus; species Trachelipus rathkii. Next base: position 24,275 of record JABUQX010004597.1, read on the forward strand.
CATAGTTTAATTATATTTATGAGTTGCTTACATAAATCAATGAAAATAGAGGTACAGTAGTTCAGATTATCAAGCATATAGGTGACAACTAGTTGCATATATATAATTGGGAAAGGTCACATGCAAATGGGAAGCTAAGAGTAAGGCAGAAAGGAGAAACTTTTTTGTAAAAAAAAAAAGAAAAGATAAGAAATCAATATTTAAGTTGAAGTCAGAAGAACAGTTGTAAAGAATGGGAAAAATAATCAATTTCAAATGTGAAAGTGTCTACAACGTAATAAATTATTAAATGAGAACTCCATTTTAAAATTTTTAGGCATAAAGCTACAATATATCCACTCAGTTGGATCTATATGTAACTCAGATGTATATATGTAGATTTAAAATGTTCAGTTCCTCTCTGTCTAATGGAATACGTAAAATAAACTCAATCATTTTACTAATAGACAAACTACGTTAACTCTTCTCTCAAGATTTTTATCTACATCTCTATTTTTCACTCTATTCTCTCCTTTTTCATCTCTCTCCCTATTCTCTCTCTCTGTCTCTCTAAATAAGAACATCTCATCATCAATGCTCTTCAGACTCTACAAGTACATCTTTAGTGTGGGAGAGTATTATATGACAAGAATAAATAAGTAAATGTAACTTACATAATAAATATTGAAGAATCACTACTTCTATAAATTCTTGTATCGCATCATGCTTCTTCTTTGACCACTAGAT
>JABUQX010004597.1:30000-35636 GCA_015478945.1 Trachelipus rathkii
TATATATAATATATATTATATATATATATATATAATATATATATATATATATATATATATATATTATATTATATATATATATAATATATATATAAATATAATATATATATATTATTATATATATAATATATATATATATAATATATATATATATATATATATATAAATATATATTATACTTATATGTGTGTGTGGTGTGGTGTGTGTGGTGTGTGTGCTATGTGTGGTGTGTGTGTATGTGTGCTGTATGTGTGCGTAGTGTTGTGCTGTGGGTAGGGTGTTGTGGTAGAACTGTGTTAGTTTTATTGTTATTTACGTAACAAAAAAATTGATTATGCGTGGGATAGGACCAGAGATTGGAATTTATTTATTTATGTATAAATATCTATGCATGTGCCGTTTAGTATGCATGTAGTGCAAAGTAACTGTTCAGTAGAACTCTCCTGGTTGTAGAATGCTGGATTTTTAGGGTTTTAGAAGGTATTTACAGTAACGTTAGAAAATAAAAAACGTTATTTTGAAAAACTATTTTTTAAAAAATGTATTATAACATATGTACTTACAAAAATACTCATAAAAAATTTATTTTTATTAGAATTCCTTTTCACTATTGTGTAGAACGTGTTTTAGTTTTCATATATTTTTCAAGATGAGTGCAGCTTGTCGAGAAAATTTTTAGTGTTATTTGCGCCAGAATCAGGTGTTAATAATACTATGCTGTTATATTTTAGCGTCAAAGCCACCATTATATTCAATCTTCTATTTATCCCATGAAACATCATGCCTTACCCATTATTCTTTTTATGCACGCGAACCATGAATGTATCGATAACTTACACTTGAACTGCTATAAGAGCATGTATGGACACAAGAGTCTAGACTGCAGTCCATTTGTTTATAATATTGTATTGTGATTATACATATATATACTTTACAAAGTACTGTACATAAAAAATATTTTACTTTTGATGTCAAGTGTGTACATTGAAAAATAATTAAATTATTTGTTTTAAAATTGACAAAGTATGTGTCCTAATATGGGTAAGGGATAAAAAACTAAGTATAACGCTAATATATATTATATACACACATATAATCTCTAACCCATCTCATCCTCACATTATACACATCCTCGGCCTCAAGAGACTTTATATTAATAATCATTTACCTATTAACGCCAAATTATATATAATATTAGCTAATGTAATTTATTTAGTATAATATACACAGTCATATATAATATAATAGAGAGAGAAGAATAAGAATTTAATGTAGGGAAGGAAGAAGAACAGAGACTTAACAGTGACAAAGAAATAAGTAATCATTAGGAGCAGGTAGGAATCAAGCACATTCCAATAATAGAGCTAGATATTTAAACTAAAGGTCATCTTGTGAAAATACTGTTATCGTAGCTTTCTTAAAACTCTTAAATCTCACAGTATTCTCTCTTTTCTCTTTTAATGTGCATCATATATTACACACTCCATTTCTCCAGACATTTATAACAATACTTATACAGGACAACACAACTACTGTTTAACCTTACTATTTATATATCTTCTACATTTTACTAATCCAACGGCTACAACTAAAAAATATTTTCAAATCAATTTTTTTCCACAAAACTACCTGCTTAAAAAACATACCTTTTCATAACAAGAAACAAAAAATCATTGCAACATAAACTATTGAGATAGATAACTTTTTAGCAAATTCCTCTTCTAACACTTTAGAATTAATTACCTACTGTCAATAACATACTTCACCATATGTTCAATTAATCAGTAACTAAACAAACATTAATCTCAATGTAATCCAAAAGCGCAGTGAGTTTTGTGGGCGAACTTGGGCCGAAGAGACTTTAGAAAGACATGAAATGGATCTTTGCCACAATATGAGCTTACGCTGGTAATTATGGGTTCTCACATACGACCTTGTAGGCTTAATAAACAAGTTTAACCTCCTCGTAGGCCACTAGTCAGGAAAAACATAAAAACAGTGTGATAGAACAGCATGAAAATGATTTTTTAGCGTAGGTCTTACTTTATTTCGTCTTGATACGAGATCTCGCCGTCAAAATCAGACTTCCTATTAATATCTATATTAAATATTAATAAATAAATTTATATTCAAACAGATTATAATAATAATATAAATAATTAACTGAAAATAGGTATATAAAAAAATAAAATATATATAGAAATAGTAATATTACTTTATATAACTACAATAATTCTTATTAAAATATTATAAGGTTTATATAATAATAAATATAATATACTACTATTATCGATAGTATAGAAGGTATACTTTCATAGTATATTATGTATTTTATACGATAATAATTAAGAGGTATATAGTAATTATAAAGTAATATAATATATATAGTAATAGAGTATTTATATAAAGATATAGGTTTTTATAAAGTAAATCAATTAAAGACGTTCCTACACTTTGATGAAGTTATATATATATTATAAAAAATATTAGCCTATCGATAATGATATATATAATACTAATACTAGTATATAGTATTATATATTTCATATCAGTTATTATAAATTTAGCCAGATAATTATCAAATCTAGGGAAATTTGCCATAGCGCAAGTAGTGGTAATCTGACAACATCGCATATACTCAGGTAAGTTGTATAAAAGCGGATAGCTACTCAACTGTTCAGTCTTGCTGAAGAACTTTAGGAAGAACATCTTAATTCGCTAGAACCTAGACTATCTTGAGAAAAAAATTCTTTTTTTATATACCTATTATAACGAACTTTTCAAGTGTAGTACTTTTCAACAAGTGACTTAGTTCAAATGTAACTTATTCTTCAAATCTGTTACTTATTATGTGTAAATGTTTTTCTATTAATAATAACTATATTCTCATTTAAAAAATGTTACACCATACCAGATCAATAATTTATAACTTATTTTAAAGTAATTAAATAATTTTCTAAATAAGAATAATGGGTAAATGATTTTTTCTCTGTCTAAATAATGTTCAAAGTATATATTTCCGTTGATATTAATTTAATCAAAATATACATTTAAAAAAGCTAAAGCGGTATACAATGAAACATACATGCATACATTCTGAATATTCTGTCTAGTCATTATCACCACATTAATTAAAATGATATGTGGATATATTATATATACTAGTAGACTAAAGGGAATAAGTATATCCTCATATAATTATTTAAACTATCCAGTGAGCTATTGATAAGTATATACTTACCAATTATATTTATATATATAAATGCGAATAAATAATAATAAAATATATAATAATATAATTGAGAACATAAATTATCTTATAATTATTATTACCATTACTAATGTACTCATATTATATACTGGAATGAGAGAAGAAAAAAATAGTCATCATTCCATAAGTTATTGGCAGATTTTATGTATAAACTAATATTTAGAGCCTAATTATCAGTTGGAAAATTAGCATTAAAACAAGAGAATATTGTATCGGAACTTTTAAACTAAAAGCAGAATACTAAACATATTATGAACGCCCTTAATTAATCTAATAATAAGCCAATCATAATTTCACAAATTCGAACGTTTTCGATTGCACAGGCAAATGCCTACAGTAATATCCGACTAATAATAATAAATAACTAATAATAAATAATAATATAGATAAAATATAATAAATAATATAATAATAATAATACTAAAATTAATAATAATAATAATAATAATAACGTAATAAATAATTATATAATAATAAATAGAATAATAATAATAAAAATAATAAGCAAATATAATAAATGGATCAATAATTAACAGACATACCATGTACTACTGTCAGGAGAGAAATTATAAAAAGTCTTTTGCGAATAAACTTGATAAGATAAGTGGTTTGGACACTAAAAAAAGAGAGATTCTAGTCCTGTAACCAATGGATCTATGAAGAAAGCATCATTCGAAATGGTAATCAACAGTGAATTGTTGAAGTTATATAGCAACGACCATAACAAATATTATAATTACAAGTATAAAGGTCTTGAGAGAATCCCATTTCACTTTGGACTGAATATAAATCAAAAACTGATCCGGAATACAAAAAATACATTATGAAACATATCAGTTATAGAGAAGTGTATCTGTCAATTTTGGCAAACTGTGTAAAGATATGATAAAAAAGAAAAGGACCTGAGGAACGTTCCTATCAGCCACAATTACGCGGATTAAAAGCTACTTCGCCAAAAAGTGTGCAAAGCAGTAACTACAAAATGACACGAGAGGCTTATAAGGAAAAATGTACACTGAGTTCTTAAAAACACAAATGTGTTCGAGACAGTAACGTTAAATCTCACAAAAGCAATCCTTATATCTAGCTAAAGTTCGATCCTTGAGAAAGGAGCTGTGGGCTGTGCTTTTCAAAGCGACGGTAAGTTCTAGCTATAAGAGAAAAATAACAGGTGAAGTATGAAAGTCCTAGAGACGTATCTAATCTATTCCTCACAAATGAGAAAAGCACCAATAAGACACCGATTATAGGTAAATAAATGTGACATTGGATTATACAGATTGCTGTTTCATTTAGTCACTTGCTATATGAATAAATCAAGAATACACGAAAATGTGCAGCACACAGAAGCATAATTGTGTTGGGTTGCTTGAGGTTCAAGTGTAAAAAAAAATACTAAGTGCAGTTGCAAACGAGAAACTAGAGACTCAGAAAATCTCTGCAATAATGCATTGTGAGTATATCCATTAGCAGGAAAAAAAAGAGCAATTAGCTATGCCATGTATAACAGCAAAAAATAAGAAAAATACGGAAAAAGAGGTTGCATATAGGAACGGATCTTCTGCATTTATTGCTAAACTCGTTCAAAATATATAGAGTAACTAAATATCTCACATAAATTAGAATGTGTACATTATGAGGTGCAGCTAGACAATGAATACACTCTAGAACGATAACTGATTTGAAGGCCATTCGATAATGAATGCCAATAATTTACCAATTGAATGTACTGGGGAATGTCATCGTGAATTTTATAACGGCCGTAGCGTGTGGTCCCAGTCAAAAAACGGCACAATCCAAAGTCACGAAAAATGATATATATATATATATAATTAAAATATTTATTAATAAAGTTACATTCATATAAAACAATATTATCGAGTAAAATTAACTTCTACAGGATATAAAAAATAATGCACCTACTCATAATATAATATATTGATATGTAAATATTAATATTCATAATAGTAGCGTATAGTTAGTAAACTAAAGCGCTAAATGATATCAATGAGTACAATCATAATACAAATCAAACTCTCATAACTAGATACTTAATAACATATAGATAATATATATATAAATATATAATATAAATATAAGGTTTTATAATATATATTGACTTATAAAAATAATAAAGTCAATACTCAATAAACGGCAGTTAAAAAATCAAAGCGTATATTGAGAAAGAGAGTATAAACAAAAAAAGATATCGGATAAATAATATTCAGTAATAAATAATTACGAATAAAAGTCGATATATAAACATAAAACCGTAGATACGTTAAAAAAAGAAGACACATTATAAAATATAATAACTATATATAGTGTATATATACCCTTATCTAGTAAAAAAAATAATTAATAA
>JABUQX010004598.1:0-10000 GCA_015478945.1 Trachelipus rathkii
CTATTATATAATATATAGTATATTAATATATAATTAATATTATTATATTAATATTATTATTTAGAAGGTATGGTATGTATTGTTTTATTAATGTCTTTATGTATGTATTATTATGTTAGTATTGATTAATATGTATGTATATGTATCGCATGTATTTAATTAGTATGTATTAGTATAATGCATACTATGGTGATTAGTTTTAGGGTACAGTCACAGTAATATATATAATATTTTTTAAAAACCATTTATCCCAATTGAATGTATAGTATGTATATCATACATGACAGTATGCATGCTATTACATACATACAAAATATAACTAAAATTAAGTTTTAATATATTAATCGTGAGGTATAGTATAAAAATAATATGTAGTACTTGGAATGAAACTTTTTATAACTAATAGTTCAAAAATTTGTAATTATATTTGTTCTCAATATAGGTATATATATATTATTTTAAATCTATGTATTATGAAAATATTAAAGAACTCTACGCTAGACTATATCGCCTACTTAATGTATTGTTTATAAATATTTATCTATTCTCTCCCATATATTTTATTAGACAATAATATATAGTATTATTAAAAATGCTGCAACTAGTGACAGTACTCAGATAAAGTCTTACCTTTACTAAGTTTAAATTGAGCTTTTGAATAACATTTATAAGATTTTAATATTTAATATCAATAAGTACGTATATATATCTAGTAATATATTACAATTTATTTGCATAGTGCTTAATACTATAAAAAATAAATTGATTAACGATTTTATTATTGCTAAAGATTCACGTTATTCATTAGTAATATATATATAGTTTATATTATATTCTACTTATTAGTATTAATTTAGTAATGTATTAAATAGAAATATTAATTTATATTCACTATATATATATATATTATACTATATCCAGTAATTAAATATATATAAGGTTGAGAAAGAAACGCGTTTTATGTTTATAATTCTATAATATATTTTTAATTTTAAACTCATCTATGTTCATATAATTTGTTATAACTCTTAGTTAGGATATATAAATTACCTGTACATGGTGAATAGCTTAAATTATATCTAAATATATAATAGTTATTAATAATTAGTAAATATATAAATATCTATAAATAGTACTATTACCTAAATATATAATTACACAATAAAAAATAAAATACTATTATACTATTAAATTAATATAAGGATAGGGTTACTTATATTGTATAAGAAATATATATAATATATATAGTATACTAAATATATATATATTATAATTATAAACTATAAAATTTACATAATTTAAAATTTCACAGTAAAATAGTTAATATTCAATAATATATATAAAAAATTAAAAAAGATATATATATACAATTGCTCTATTTATATATATATCTTATTATAGTATTATATGTAATATAAATATACTATAACAGTATCTACATTAGATATTATATATGTCTATATATATACAGGTTTTAACAATTCGTAGTAAAATTTATATTGTATCACAATATATATTCCTTATATAGTATCATATATATATATAGTAATATATATATATAAAAATGATTACGCTATGATTATAATAGTATCTCAAGAAGTCGGACCCTATAACTCGTGGTACTCGGTGCTTAGCAAAGTTAATATTAAAGAAACGGATCAATCCTTTTAAAAATATAATAATACTGACGATAAAATTCTCTTTATTTTTTGGCAAAAAATTGCTCAATGAAATAAAAATATTACAAATAAATATAAAATATTATGTAAAATGGATAAACAAAAAGTGTAAAAATCATCAGCTCACCTTACAAACATGCTACTTTTTCGATCGCATTCAAAAATGCGGACTCATCTTCGTGCTCACATCGAATAGCAGAGATTGCATACGTGACAATTATTCACACCTATAAAATGCGTAAAATTGTGGCATATTGTACGTCTACTTTTTTGATGTTGCCAATTCTCTTTTCAGCATAACAATACGGGTGAGACTAAGTACTTTATTCTTCTTAACTTTATTTTAAATATATAATATAATATATAATATATATATTATATATATAATATATATATATATATATATTAATATTATATAATATATACTATATATTATATATATAATATATATATATATTATTGTATATTATATATTATATATTATATAATAATATAGTATATAGTATATTATATATATATATATATATTATTATAATATATATATATATATATATTATATATATATTATATATATATATTTATATATTTAAATATACTATTTATATATATAATTATGATACTATATATATATAATATATATTATATAGATATTAATTATATATATATATATGTATATATATATATATATATATATTATATAGTATAATATATAATATATATATAATTATATATATATTATATATAATATATGATTATAATATATATATAATATATATATATATAGTATATATATAATATATATATTATATATATATTAACATATATTATTATATATATATATATATATATATATATATTAATATTATATATACTATATATCTTTAGAGATGCACCGGAGAGTAATTTTAGCCGGATGCCCGAGAGATGAAATTTAATTCCGGCCCGGAGGCCGGGAGTCTCCGTCGGAAGAATGAATTTTCCATAATACTACCTCTATAGTATAATATATCATATATATATAATATATATAATATATATATATATATATATATATATATATATACTATGTTAATCCTATAGTATAAAAGAGGACTATATAGTGCATATTTATTTATTTATTTATTTATTTATTTATTATTTATTTATTTATTTATTTATTTATTTATTTATTTATTTATATATTTTAATTTTTTATTTATTTTATTATTTATTTAAATATATATATATATATTATATATTATATATAATATATATATATGTATAATATAATATATATATATATATATATATATATATTCTATAATATAATATTAATATATATTATTATTAATTAATATATATAAATATTTGTATATATATATATAGTATATATATATATATAGTGATGTTATTATATAATATATATATATATTTATATATATATAGTATATATTATATTTTATATCTATATATATTATATATATATATATATTATATATATATATATATAGTATATATATTATATATATATATATATATATATATATATTTTTATATATATATATATATATATATATATATATATATAATATATATATAATATATTAATATATATATATATATATATATATATATTTATATTATTATATATATATATATATTATCTATATATATATATAATATATATATATATATATATATATATAAGTATATATAGTATATATTATATATTATATATATATTTATATATACTATATATAGTATATATATATATATATAAAGGACTGACTCTAAACATGCAATTATCATGCACCTTCCTCGTGAGGTGTGAACTTTAATGAAATAATAAAAAAAAGGGTTATTTAATTATTAATTTACCTGCTAAATAAAAGCGCATTTTAAAAAGGAAAGGAATATTCGTTAAAATGGTTGGGGAAGCGAGAGGGAGAAGCGAGAGCCAATAGGAAGGCTAGAATAACATCACTCTTTCTTGAGATGAAACGTTTCTCAATGAGGATAGCTTGTTTTTAGTGAAACCAATTTTGAGCTCTTTGTTTGAAAACTATTGCATTTATTAATTGTAAATAAAGTGCAAAATCACTTAAATTGCAAATCACTGGAAGCTAATGGAAAATATAATTAGATTGCTACATACCAAGTTGAAGAATTAACTAAAAAGCGAGTGATGATGAATGATGTAGATTTATTCTTTTTGTAATACCTTGCAGATTAATGCATTGCAAAAATATTTAGCAAAAATTGGAAGGATAGCGATGTAAAAACTATGAAAGATGAACTTTTAAATTTTGCTACTGAACGTTTTGGTACCAATTTAAAGGGAAGAAACTTTATGTACTTGCAACAGTTCTAAATCCACAATACAAATTAACTCCATTTGATTTTTCAGAACCATCAAGAAATAAAAAAAAATTTCTGCTCAAAAAAAAGTAAACTTTTTATTAAAAGCTATAACAAAAATATTAATATTAATATCAGATTTTGATGAACAAATGATGATCAAGATGATCAGTCTCATACAGATTAACATGAAGAATCTGAAAATGAAACGGCAGATATTGAGAAAGAAACACATTCAATTTTCTGGAAGAGTGCCTTGATGACATGCTACAAGAAAATTCGTCAGAAGAAAATGAATGAATTATTCAGATACAATTATCCAAAATATCCACAAAAGGAGAAAAAAGTTTAAAATGCAAACGTAGAAGCAGCGGTGAGAGAAAACAATTAGAAAATACTTTTCAAACTACTGTGGATAAATATTTTTGCAGCACCACTTATGGAACGAAAATCAAATGCTGATCCACTGTTATGGTGGAAGAAAGAAAAGCTTTTATCTTGATTACATCTTAACTGAATATTAGCTATTGGTAAATATCTCTCGCTTCACCAGTTCAGTGTATTTATGCAAGAAATGTTTAGCCTAAGCAGGAATATTTAGTAACAAGTAATAAGGATCTCTTCTCCAACACTAGCTGAATCAGCTCCTGTTTCTTCATCATGAATTTAATGGCATTTGTGATTTTATCTTAGAATGTTAGAGAATGGTTACCTAAATAGCAATGCATAAGCTATTTAACTTTCCTTTCACTGACTTTGTGTTTAACATAATTTAATTTTCTCAAAAATTTCTATTGTGATACTCTATACCAGGGGTTCCCAAAGTGGGTGCCGCGGCACCCTGGGGTGACGCAAGCATGTGCCAGGGGTGCCGGCACATTTTTTCAATTTTCACTAAAAATTTTGGAGTTAAGTAGTACAATTCTTTTTTAAAATATGACAACACCATTATTATGCATCGTTTACTACTCGTCGGACATTTTGTTTGTAGTCACGTAGTGCATCTTTGGTTTCGAATGGCTCCGGATTATTAACATTGCCAAAAAGATTCCAGTGGATTTTATGGTAACTTTGAATTATTTTCTTATTGATTATAAGAAACTGTTTAATTAGTCATTGTGATATTAGTGACTTAATAATAATCATTATATATAATATATTATATAGATATATATAATATATATATTATATATATATATATATATATAATATATATTATATATGATATATATATATATATATATATATATTATATATATATATATATAATATATATACTTACAAAACTGGAAACCGCATTTTACTATTGGGCGAGACAATTATTAAACCATTGCCTGAAGGATTTGGTTAGTTGTATTTTTAGGTTCAGTATGGCCAAGAAGATTGCATACTATGCCAGCTATCAAATAACACGAATTAACCACAATTACAGAGACAGTCGAGAAACGAACTTATAAGAAGATTGAAAACGTGAATTTTAGTTTACAGCTTGAATGAAAGTTACCGACGTAGTGGGCTTGATGTTCTTTTTTGTGTTTGTGAGGTAACCCATCGTCGCATTTTGCAAGCTAGAAAAGAGCGAACTTTGATGAGCGAACGTGCTTAAGACTTACAAAACTGTCGACAAAAATTTTCAATGCTATCCGACAAATTTGTACAGGAATTATGGTTGGAATGGTGCCAAGTGTGTGGATATTTGCAGTGATGGAGAGGCCGCAATGATTGGAAAAACGAAGGAGACGGTGTCTAGGATGAAGCAAGTGGCAGAAAACGCCACCACAGCCACTGTGTCAAAACATCGCATTCCCTGGCAACTAGAAAGATGCCACAAGATTTAAAAGTTGTACTGGATGATGCTGTGAAGATAATTAATCATGTTAAGAGCCGCCCGGTCAAGCATGCACGCCTTTTAAAACTTACCGCCGAAGATATGAGTATTGATCACTTCCGCCTCTTGATGCACACAGAAGTGAGTGTGGCTTTCAAGGGAAGAAAGATTTTTAAGCCAAGACGTCTTGAACTAACGATGCATTGGCGGTCACATTTACAGAGCAGTCTTTTATTCAAAAATTAACTGATGTCGATTGGCTGCTTAAATTGGGATACCTTTCCGACATATTCGAAAAACTAAATGAAACCACCACATCTCTTCAAGGGAAGGGAGGAGCACAATTAGACAAAATAAAAGGCTTGCGCAAATTTTTTATATTTTATTATATTGCCTCGGTTGCAAGAATTTGTCAAAACAAATGAGATCCACTTCAACCGAACTTCCTCGAATTATTACTGCCCACTTGGAAGGTTTGGAAAAACCATTGTTGAGTATTTTCCCGATATTGATTCTGAGGATGTCTACAGCTGGATGACAAACCCGTTTTCGTGCGACCCGAAACGTAAACCTACTGGGATGACAAATGAAGCTTTTCAAAATCTGCTGGATTTTAGTGAAGACAGCACTTGGAAACTTAAATACTACGAACGGGGCCAAGAAGGGTTCTGGATGCAAGTGTATGCGGAAAACAATGCTGTTGGCAAGATTGCATTAAAAAGAAAACTGGGGCGTTTTTAATTCCACTTAATCTATGTGAGTCTGCCGTTTTCTCAGCGTAAGCTTACGGAAAAACAGATAAGGAGTAAACTTTCAGGGTCAGTGATTAAGGGTAAAATTGACAAAACTTCACATAAACATTAAAGAAATAATGAAAAATTCATTTAAACAGTTTCTTCTTCACATTAAAGGTAAATGAGCATTAAAATTTTGCATTGTGTTTTCTTGTTTTCATAAAACCTAAGACTAGTAGTCAAAACAATTTAAGAGTAGGTTGTGCCGCGAATTTTTTTTAGCACAACAAGGGTGCCGCGGGAAAAAAGTTGGACCCCTGCTCTATACAGTATCGATAACAGCTGGTACATGCACTTTTTATAATATATGAGGTTATATAGTTATTAATATATATATATATATAAATATATATATATATATAATATATATATATATATAATATTATATTATATATATATATCATATATATATAATATATTATAATATGTATCCGAAGATAATTAATCAGGTTTCTTTTTGAAATAAATACGAAAAACAACTTGGATTTAAAAATTAAGAGCGCTATAAAGTGATTTTGCTAAGAGTGAAGATTTCGAACGAACAGTGTTGTCACAATATGAAGATTATCTTCACATGTGTCGAGCCTGGGAACCTCTTTTGCCAATTCTATAATCTCTTCCCAATGAAATGGGTTGGGATAGGTCCTAGCTCAGCCACCAACCGTCATCAATTGCTCAAGAACCTCGTGTCTTGCCTCGGAAACCTTTGGAACCTTTTGATTGACTTTTGAAAGACCGCGCGATTTTGGACTACGAATTGGAAATACTAAAAGAAACCTGAGGGTTGCTACTTTAAATGTGGCTACACTAAGGGAAAAGGAGGAGGAGATGGTGCTCCTGATGATTGACCGTAAGATTGATGTTCTAGGAGTTTGTGAAACCAGACTGTCGGGTGCAGGGGTGAAGGTGCTGCATGGTGATTACCAGCTTCTCTACAGTGGAGGACAAGAGATGAAACATGGTGTTGGGGTGATTCTGACACCAGAACTAGCACAGTGAGTAAGTAGTATAGAGCAGGTAAATAAAAGGATCCTGGCGTTCTCGATCAAAACAGATCGGATGGATCTGAGTTTTATTCAGGTGTATGCCCCCAACAAGGAAGACCGTTGGAAGAAAGAGAGACTTTCTATCGAGAGCTACAAAATGTGAAGGAGAGAGCGTCACATCAAGAAAACATCGTAATATTGGGTGACTTAAACGGACATGTTGGACAGGACCGACGAGGGGTGGAGGGAGTGATAGGGGCTTTTGGTATTGGAGGAAGGAACCCTGCAGGGGAGTGGGTTATAGATTTTTGTGTACAGAATGATATGAGCGTGATGAACACTTTTTACAACCATAGAGATAGCCACAAATGGACGTGGTACAGATGGAATGGAGAGGGTAGAGGATACGAAGGAGAAATCAATGATTGACTTAATGATAACAAATAACAAAAGGCTGTTTAAAGACGTGAGAGTATACCATCGATCTCGGGAGACTCGGATCACCGTTTGGTTGTAGGAAAGATGAGAATAGATGGTGCTAAACCATATAAATGTAAGGCTAGGAAGAGATTCATGGTGGAAAAGTTGCGAGAGCCGAATGTAGAGAAAAATTTAAGAGGGAAATGGAGGGCAAAAGAAGGAATGTGGTGATGGATGCGGAGGTGGACGAGAGTTGGAGAGCATTGAGGGACGCCCTGTGGAAGGTGTCTGAGGATGTTGTGAAAGTGAAAACAACTCATGGAAGAAAAAAGAAGCAAACTCCATGGTGGTGGGAAGAACTGAAAAAACAAGTTCAGCGGCGGAAAGAGAAAAATGAATGTTTTAAAAAGTGGATAAAGACTGAGAGTGGAGGAAGAGGGAGGAATATGTGGAAGCGAGAAGAGAACCTGAACAGATTAAAAGAAGAGAAAAGGAGAGTACATGGGAAAGGATTGGAGGAGAACTGGAGGAAGACCTTCAGGGGACGAGAAAGCTAATCTACAGCATTGCAAAAAGCTATAGAAAGGGCTCTGCCCCGCCAACCTATGCAATAAAAAATGAAGATGGATTATTATTAACAAGCCCGTCCGATATTAGCGAAAGGTGGAAGGAATATTTCGAACAGCTCCTGAATATCCCGAATAACATAATAGAAGAAGAGGAACAATGGGAAGAACGACATGTGGCGTTGGAAGAGCGGGGGAAGTGGCAGATTGTACCTGAGGAGGTGGAACAAGCGATGAGAAAGATAAAAAACGGTAAGGCAGCAGGCGAGGATATGCTGCCTGTGGAAATATTGAGAGGAGCTGGTGAAGGGGGTTTTTTGTGGATGACGGAAGTAATGAACAAGTGCTGGAACGAAGGGAAAACACCGGAAGATTGGAATAAATCGGTATTGTGTCCTAAATATAAGACAAGGGTGATAAAACCGACTGTAAAAATTACAGGGGAATTGCTCTGATGCCACATATTGCAAAGGTGTACGAGAGAATATTGGAAAGAAGATTGAGGGACACAGTCGAAAATAAACTAGATGAATGGCAACATGGTTTTTGACCGGGAAGATCGACAATTGATTTGGTTTTTGCACTAAAGATGATGTGTGAAAAGACATGAATTCAACCGGAAAGCATATTTGGCCTTTATCGATTTAGAAAAGGCGTTCGACCGTGTTCCGAGGGAGATCTTGTGGAGGATCCTGGGGAAAAGGGAGTATGAGGTGCCCACTAAACTGATAAGAGCTATAAAAAGCACGTATGTGGACAGCTGTTGCAAGATGAAAACACAGATGGATGATAGTAGCTGGTTTGGAATAACAACAGGTGTAAAACATGGAAGTGTACTTTCCCCAATTTTGTTCATAACGTTTATGACTATTGTGGCAAGGTGGTACAGGAAAGGGTGGGTGGAGAGATCTTGGATACGCGGCGGATGATTGCGTTGATCTCAGAGTCAGGGAGGCTCTTGCAGAGGTTTTAATAATTGGCATGGACGAGTACTATTTGAGAAGGTGAATGAAAATTCAATAGGGGAAGACGGAGGTTATGATGGTGAGTAGGGAGCAGAAGGAGTTGAATAGAATTTGAGGGGAAAGTATATAAACAGACGGAACAGTTTGAATATTTAGGAGTGTTATAGTGGAGGTAAGAAATGATATGTCTCCAGGAGTTGAACCATATATTGGAAAGTTTAATGGGACCTTGCGTCGTTGTCCGCCTTTTGCTCCAAGACCGTAATATACCGAGGAAAGCTCCAAAGATAATAATAAAACCAGCCTTATGAGGCCCTCATTAGCATATGGACATGAAGCTTGGACACTAAATACGAAAGCTAAAAGCAAAGTACAGGCATGCGAAATGAAAGTATTAAGATTGATATTGGGGGTGACAAGATTGG
>JABUQX010004598.1:17500-20000 GCA_015478945.1 Trachelipus rathkii
AAGGAACCCCATCTCAATCCCTAATAATCATCCTACTGTCACAAATTCTGTTAATTCGAAAGTTTTCGAATCTGTTTTTGGAAATAAGATTTTAAAGATACTGTCCATAACTACCTCTAGTTCTGATGATACAGCTGATGGATGAGTCGTCTAGCGTTTCTCTTACTCTTAATCATCTTGAAGATGATCCCAGCAAACTAGACTTTTTTTTAAGTTTCAATCACTTATCTTATGCTCAAAATCTCTTTCATCCATTTTAGTTCTACAAGCCATCATTTAAATCATTTTCCTTTTCCTTTTCCTTTTCCTTTTCCTTTTCCTTTTCCTTTTCCTTTTATAATAATAATCATAAACCTTGGTTTATTGGTTCAATTCTGTTTTAGTGTTTTTGTTGTATGTCACAAGAACGCTGTCTTTAGTAATTACTATCACCATCAAACTTTCGAAACTCATACAGCTTACATTTCATAATGTGGTTATGTAGAACTTATTTTACATTACAAAGAGTTGGAGGGGGTGGGGTAGAGAGTAGCAGTAGTAGTAGTAGTAGTAGTAGTAGTAGTAGTAGTAGTAGTAGTAGTAGTAGTAGTAGAAGTAGTAGTAGTAGTAGTAGTAGTAGTAGTAGTAGTAATCAGTGTAGAAGTAGTAGTAGTAGTAGTACGTAGTAGTAGTAGTAGTAGTAGTAGTTAGTAGTAAGAAGTAGTAGTAGTATCAGTAGTAGTAGTAGTAGTAGTAGTATAGTAGTAGTAGTTAGTAGTAGTAGTAGTTAGTAGTAAATAGTAAGGAAGAAGAAGAAGAAGAAGAAGAAGAAGAAGAACGAAGAAGAAGAAGAAGATAGAAGAAGAAGGAAGAAGAGAAGAAGAAGAAGAAGAAGACCTTGTATATTTTCTTTTTGAGAAGAGAAGAGAACGAAGAAATAGAAAAGAAAAAGTAAAGTTACAATCAAAAAAGAAAAATACAAAATATGAAGATAGAAGGAGAAGAGAAGAAGAGAAGAAGAAGAAGAAGAAGAAGAAGAAGAAGAAGAAGAAGAAGAAGAAGAAGAAGAAGAAGAAGAAGAAGAAGAAGAAGAAGAAGAAGAAAGAAGCAGAAGACAAGAAGACAGAAGAAGAAGAAGAAGAAGAAAGAAAAGAAACGAAGAAAAGAAGAAGAAAAGAAAAAGAAAAGAAGAAGAAAAAGAAGAAAGAAAAAGAAGGAGAAAAAGGAAGAAGGAAAAAGAAGAAGAAAAAAGAAGAAATAAAAAGAAGAAAGAAAAGAAGAAGAAAAAGACGAAGTTAAAAAGAAGCAAAAAAAGATGAGAGAGAAGAAGAAGAAGAAGAAGAAGAAGAAGAAGAATGAAAAGAAGAAAAAGAAGAAGAAAGAAGAGAAAAAGAAGAAAAAAAGAAGAAAAAAAGAAGAAAAAAAGAAGAAGAAAAAGAAGAAGAAAGAGAAGAAAAAGAAGAAGAAAAAGGAAGAAAAAAGAAGAAGAAAAGAGAAGAAAAAAACAAGACGAAAATGAAGAAGAAAAGAGAAGAAAAGAAAAAGAAAAGAAGAAGAAAAAGAAGAAGAAAGAAGAGAATAAAGAAGAATTGAAAAGAGAAGATAAAAGAAGAGATAAAAGAGAGAATACAGAAAGAAGAAAAAGAAGAAGAAAAAGAAATAGAAGAAAAGATGTGAAGATAAATAGAAGAAGAAGAAAGAGAAGTAAAATAGAGAAAAAGTAAATATAAGAAGAAAAAGAGAAGAAAAAGAAGAAAAGGCAAGATTCAGATAATGTCGCAGAAATGGTTGAATCTGAAGAAGAAGAGAAAAAGAAGAAGAAAGAGAACAAGAGAGTCAATGACAGAACAAGCAAAAGGAAAGAGATACAGAACGAAAATAAAGAAGAAGAAAAGAAGGAAAGAAAAGAAGAAGGAAAAAGAAGAAGAAAAAGAAGAAGAAAAAGAAGAAGAAAAAGAAAGAAGAAAAACAGAAGAAAAAAGAAAGAAGAAGAAAATGAGAAGAAAGAAAAGAAGAAAGAATAAAAGAAAAGAAAAAGAAGAAAGATAAAGAAGAAGAAAAAGAAGAAAGAAAAAGAAAGAAAAAGAAGAAGAAAAAAAGAAGAAAAAGAAGAAGAAAAAAGAAGAAAAAAAGAAGAAAAGAAGAAGAAAAAGAAGAAGAAAAGGAAGAAAAGAAGGTTGAAAAATAGAAGGCAAAGAAGAAAAAAAAGAAGTAAAAAAAAAGAAGAAGAAAAAGAAGAAGAAAAAGAAGAAAAAGAAGAAAAAGAAGAAAAAGAAGAAAAGAAAAGAAAAAAAAGAAAAAAAAGAAAAAAAAGAAAAAAAAGAAAAAAAAGAAAAAAAGAAGAAAAAGAAGAAAAAGAAGAAAAAGATAAAGATAAAGATAAAGATAAAGATAAAGATAAAGATAAAGATAAAGATAAAGATAAAGATAAAGAAAAAGAAAAAGAAAAAGATAAAGATAAAGATAAGGATAAAGAAAAAGAAAAAGAAAAAGAAAGAAAAAGAAAAAGAAAAAGAAAAAG
>JABUQX010004599.1:5000-12500 GCA_015478945.1 Trachelipus rathkii
TGCCAAATCTCTCTACCGAATCCTCCAAACTCTTCTTCAGATTCGCCACACAGAAACAAAATCATCCGCATATATAGGTAGGGCACCCTCCCCTCATCTCCATTCTCCACCATTCTAACACCATGTCCTGCCATCCCCACCTCGAATTTTTTCTTCCATAACCCCATCCATATACAAAATTGAATAACCAAGGAGACATAACACACCAACCCTGTCTTACTCCGCTGTTAATCCATAAACCAAGGTCCACTAGTGACACATTCTAATTCTTACACACGCTTCACTAATGCGTCATACATACTTTGACTCATTCTGAGCCTACGGGATCCAACACCATATATAGTATATAATATATATATATATATATATATATAGGTATATAGTCGTATTTATATTTGTATGCACATAAAGTCTTTATCATTAAGTTATATGGAGTTGGAGAGCTATGCATTTTGACAAGGGAATATTTCCGTAATGATGGCATTATTTATAAGGAATTTGCTGGAATAACATTGCGGAAGGGTATAAGTTCTGAGAGTTATTTTGGTGCGTAATCATATATTAAGTTTCGCGTATCGCAAAGTATGCCAGATTTCTCCATGAACCTCGCGTATTCTGAGAGTAGTGAGGAGATCGTTGAAGGCACTTTCTATGGAGACAATGTATTGTAGTTTCATTCCGAGTGTTATTTCTCGTCATCCATACCAAAATGACGTTTCCTGGCAATCCTCCGTGGGAAAATATTTTCAGCATATGTGTCAGCGGGAATAGTTACTACGAATAGTTAGTTTGTATAGTTCAGAAAAGGTGAATGGGCGGTACGAAGCGCCATAAAAGTCTTCCCATGAGGGCAGATATCACATTTATAAATTTATTATTACATTTGCTACTATTGTCAGCCCAACCTAAAATTATGAAATTTCGAAGCGTAATATGCACGAGATTGCACCGAGCGGGGTATTCCCGATTTATCTGTTACCCGTATGTTCTGTGAGAGAAGGTCTATTCGCAATTTAATCTCGTGTGTTCTAGTATCTATTGTCTATTTTAATTGTAACATCCCGGGATACACTGACGAGAGAAAGTTATTTAAATCCCAGGAACTCGACTGGAGTGATGGTATGAGGGCCGTTGATTCTTGAGAGACAAGAATGCCCACAGAGCTACGGAAGGTGTATAGAGCGGAGGAAATATCCAAGAGTTGGAGACCAGTTTACTCTTATTATAGAGACAGTTGTCCAGGCAAGAATAGGTTCGGGACGCGGAGCGAAGTGCGCGCGAGCCAAGTCAATCTCTCCACCCGTCCCCGTTGACATGGAGTTTGACTTCTATTGTAATACCACGGAACACCCAACCCCTACTTACGAACAGACAGGAAACGGTTACGGTGCATTCTACATATGCACAACATTTTTCATTACAGAGCACACATTGGTGCACGGTCTGCATCCGCTGGCGGCGAGTCCGGACGTTGGTTTGGCTTCAACGTGTCCGTGTCGCAAATGGTGTTCCATGTTTTTGGAACGAATAAACTGCTTAGAAGACGGGCATGTCTCCGTATTTTGATGGACGGTAGTGAAGGCTCTCCGTGTATTGTCAGGTTTACCGCAATATTGGCTTGATGGTTAATGGTGGAATTAGTCGGTAGCTGACCGAGTGAGAATTACACCGGCAATATCACCTTTACAGCACGCGACCCAGGATAGTTTTACTCCATGACGAATGTGTATGTGAACTGCTAGATAATATTGCCGGCCGGACATTTACCATAGAAACCTAGATAGCGAATGAATCAAGAATTTCTGGACACTAGCTGTTGCAGAACCTTCCTCGTGACGTACATTACAAGAACACCGTCAAAAATTTGTACTACCAAGCATGAAGGGATGCCGCAGCCATAACAACAATGCTGTGCAAACATCATCTAAAACGTAACACAATTTACCCTGGGTAGGGTTGGATAGGACAGTGCGGTCCTATTCCGTGGCCCTCCCTATGATCCCGGACCTTACTCACTGGAGTATACCTGTGGGGCTACCTGAAGAATCATGTCTACGGTGGGTACACAACACCCGATAAGCTCAGTTTATTACTTTTAAAGTCGAATACACTCTCACGCTTGTCCGATGTCGACTCCGAAATATCACAGGCAACATGAACAAGGGTGGATCGACGAAGCTGGAACTTTTTGCGTTATGGAATACTGAGCAGAACATTTCGCGCACTCGCGTATAATTATACATGCATAATACGATGAAGAATGTACTACATAAATCAGAAGGTACTACAGGAAAAGATTTCATACTATACCGAAATAATACTTATGTATGGACTGTAAATAAACGGATGTGTTACAGGAGTTATAAATCATTTCTGTTATAAATCATAACTGTTCATCGTAACTAACTATTAATAGTACCTAATATAAACGTACGTTGTATATGGGGGCTTCGGCCCTCATTCACGATGTTCTAAACCTATTACAAAACTAACATTTGTTGGTAACTATTACGGCAGCAGCACGTATTTTCCCGCGTGTATTGAGAGGTAACTACCATTTGAATCGAGATGACTGTCTTTATGAACCCTAAATAATTTTTGCCATAAAATGCAATTTAATTATCGAAACCACACGGTTTTATTGAAAATTCGAAGGTTCATGAGCAATTCGCATACAGAGAACCTCTTTATTCCTAGAAGTTTCTAAATAATTGACATCATTACGGAAATTTTCCGTTGTTGCACATTAGCTGAGACCACACACACTACATATATAATATATATATATAATATATAGTATATATATATATAATATATATATATACTATATATATATAATAAATATATATAGTATGGGTGGTTAGTAATATCGTAGTTAGTTACGTTGATATGATAGTATATATATTAGATATATTAATTAGTAGCTGATATATATATATATATATATATATATATTGTATATAATCTAAATCCATATATATATGTTGATGGGGAACATCTTGTATTTATATTTATTGTGATGTTTTCTAGTAATAATTAGTAGGTAGGATGCGCGTGTATGGTTCATGGAGGATACATGCTATAGATTTATTTATATATATATATATATATATATATATATATATAATATTATTATATTAATATATATATATATATATATATATAGGTATTGTTTTCGGATCTATATATATATATATTATAATATAATAATATATATATTATTATATTATATATTATATATATATATATTATATATATAGTATATAATATATATTATATAATATATATATATATATATATATATATATATATAATATATATATATGAGACTGTTGTGTATAGGAAGAATGGGTCATTTTTGAATTAAAAAATAAGTAAAAAATTAAAAAATTGCTAGAACATTAATAAATTGCATTTATAGAAACTTTAGATGCTAAATGAATGCATGGCACATGGAACGCTGTAAATGAATGCATAATTTACAGGGAGCTTCCCTCCCCGTGCCCCACCGACCCGTGAGTGCTGGAAATATAAAATATATCTTTATTCTTTAGTAACAAAAGTATATATAAGCATATAATTTTTTTAACAAATTGAAGCATCTGGCAGTATTAGTCATGAAGTATGAAATTTGCAGACAACTTTTTTCAGGCTCATTTTCTAAATTTATTTTTAAAACTTTCGTTCACTATGGATCATTTAGAACATTTCTTCTAAGTTTCATGAAAATCAGTGTAAATCAGCTGGTGTCTTATAATAATTGATAATTTCGTCCATAGTTATAAATATGATATTTGGAGGCCTACTTTTTCATATAATAATTTAAAAACAAAAGTTTTTACCACATAAAATATTAATAAGTACATTATTTCATAACTATCTATTAAAAAAAATTAAATTTAAAAAAAAAAAATATTCCTATAACAAAGCATGGCCATGATACACCAAAAATGTACCGATTAAAAGTACCGATGTTTTTCGGTACCGGTACACAAAATTTGATTGGGCGATACCGTTACATCGGTACTTTTCAAAAGTGTTGGGCGATACCGGTATCGGTACAAAAAGTATCGCCCGATACATGTACCCGGTACATGTACCGCAGTACTGCCCAATCTCTGTATATATATATATATATATATATATATATATAATATATATATATATATATATATATATATATATATATATATATATATATATATATATATATATTTTTTATATATTTATAATATATATATATATAATATATGAACCTATGTTTATAGAAATGTTGTATTTTTAGTATTGTTAGAAATAACGTTTATATTATATTTAAGTGTAAAATCAATGCATGGCATTAACATTTAATCTAGGGGGGGGCTTCGCCTCTAGTACCCCACAACCCTTGAGTGCCAGAAATATAGAATATTGCTTCAACACAATAAGCCCATTTAAATCTATAAATAAATCTTTAAAAAATGCAACCGGCAGTAAATATTTGGAGATCTCATAACTTTTTTCAGTCATTTTTTAAAACTTTTTTAACGTTTTTTATTTCTTTACATTTAATTTCAAAACATTTTAATATTTCATAATAAGTTTCATGAAAATCTGCTGGTGTCGTTATAATTGATAAGTAACGTCAATAGACAAATGTTATAAATATGAAATTTGGAAGCCCATTATTTAACTCTTTAAAAGCTTACAATTAAATGAATACATTATTTATAACTATTAAATAAAAAAAAAAAAAAAAAAAAAAAAAAAAATAATATATATATATATATATATATATATATATATATATATATATATATATATATATATATATATATACTATATATATATATATATATATATATACTATGTAATACCTTATAATTATAAGGTCATATATATATATAATATTATATATTATATTATATATATATATATATAATATATAATTTACAAAACATTTAAGTTGAATAATTAATCTAAAAATTCCCCTTTGATATTTACTGAAATTTGATCTTTATTACCCTCAGTAATTTAAAAAATTCCTTTTTAATAATGTTTAATACAAACTTTAGGCTTATAGGGAAATCTTTTTTAGATGTACACAATTTATTTGGGTATTATTTTTAAACTTTTTATCAATATCTATAGCCAGATGTGAGTAGCCAAAATTTTAACGAAACGTTTATATGCTTTTGTCATAAGAGTTTGCTGCCCGGTTAGCTTTTACGTTAAAATCAATACAGGAAAAGTTTAACTTGCCGGTTCGTGATAATTGTGTGAACCGGTTCCAGGTCCACACCTGCCAATTATAGGTATCGAGATGAGGTAAAAAGTTATGATTACTTTCTTGGTGAAAAAATATATCCTGCTTCGCCACTGTCTGTTCTGTGGAATTCTCAGTCCACCTTCTGTATTCCCTGTATTATATCGAACACACACCAAACCAGAGTTATGAAATCGGTTATATAATTATAGGACATCGGTTCTGGCGCAGGTTCTTCGGTTCCCAAGAAATTTTTCAAACTAAATTCCGCGACTCGGCCGGTGTTCTGATTCCTATTTTAACAGTTGGCATAATACTCTCTAAGGCCTCTTAATAAGGGGAATAAAAACGCAACGTTTTTTGACGCTGAAAAATGGTCAAGTTAAATAACTCAGTGGATTGCGTTTAAAGCCCCATATAGGTTGGATAATGAAACTTCTCATTTTTGAGCAGTGATCTATTAAATTGTCGTTAGAGAAGCGTCAGAAAACACCGGCTTTTTCAAAGCACTCGCAAAGAATATATATATAATATAATATATATATATATATAAATTATATATATATACTATATATATAATATATATATATATAATATATATACTATAATATATATATATATATATATATATAATATATATATATATATATATATATATATATATATATATATATATATATATATATATATATATATATATAATAATATAATATAATATATATATATATATATATGGTGAAACTAAAGTAAGTTACCCGCATGATTATTCTCAAAACTAGGATAAGGTACAAGTAAAAACTGATAACTATATGGAATCGCGTATGAAATTTGTATGGAAAATGAAAAAAAAAAAATTTTATTTGTTTTTTTATTTTTTTTATATCTCCAAAACTACGATAGGTACAAGAACTAATAACATATTTGGAATCAGCGTATAAAATATGTATGAAAAAAGATTTTTTTTTTAACTAAAAAGAATACCCCAGGGTAAACCGCAAAGATGGCAAAAGAGTCGGGGTCTCCTCAGGGCCTCCTGGGGACGACGGGTCAAGGACTATTTCCCCCCATCCAGGGAGGGTCTTCGGAACCCCCGCTCTTTGGTATTTGGGTGGCGCGGGGTTTCCTCCGCCCCTCCCTTACGGGGGTATGGAAAAACGTCCCCCCCTCTGTCCCCGTCGGCCTCGAGCCCCTAAAAGAATTTTTATACGCTGAATCCATATATGTTATTAGTTTTCTTCTACCTATCCTAGTTTTGGAAATATCATGCGGGTAACTTCTTTAGTTTCACCATATTTTGGTATATATTAAATTATTTTATTTAATATTATATATATATATATATATAATATATATAATATATATATATATATATATATATATATTCTTTTGCGAGTGCTTGAAAAGCGGTGTTTCTGACGCTTCTCTAACGACAATTTAATAGATCACTGAGAAGTTCATTACTCCACCTATATGGGGGCTTTAAACGCAATCACTGAGTTATTTAACTTGACCTTTTTCAGCGTCAAAAACGTTGCGTTTTATTCCCCTTATAAAGAGGGCTTAGAGAGTATTATGCCAACTGTAAAATAGGAATCAGAACACCGGCCGAGTCGCGGAATTTAGTTTGAAAAATTTCTTGGGAACCGAAGAACCTGCGCCAGAACCGATGTCCTATAATTATATAACCGATTTCATAACTCTGGTGTTGTGTGTGTTCGATATATATACAGGGAATACAGAAGGTGACTGAGAATTCCACAGAACAGAAGTGGCTGGAAATGAGGAATATATTTTTCACCAAGAAAGTAATCATACTTTACTCATCTCGATACCTATAATTGGCAGGTGTGACCTGGAACCGGTTCACACAATTATCACGAACCCGGCAAGTTAAAACTTTTCCTGTTTGATTAAACGTAAAAGCTAACCGGCAGCAAACTCTTATGACAAAGCATATAAACGTTTGTTAAAATTTTGGCTACTCACATCTGGCTATAGATATTGATAAAAAGTTTAAATATTAATATCATAAGACCTTGTTTAAGACCGGGGTAAAGTTGGCTTTCCGATGAAGTTTGTATTAACATTATTAATAGCTAAACAGTTCTTTAAATATTATGTGCAATAAAATATATATATATATATATATATATATATATATATTATATATACAAAAAATTATATATTATATATATATATATATAATATATATATATAGTATATAATATATATATACTATATATATAATATATATA
>JABUQX010004599.1:22500-25000 GCA_015478945.1 Trachelipus rathkii
AGGAAATTATTTGACTCTCTTGCCATCTTTTAAATATTTTTTTAATTGTGTAAGCTTTATCTGTTTTTTATTAATACTATTGTTTTCATATTAAGCCAATGTTTTATACGAGAAATAGTTATGACCTGAAGCCTATTGAGGAAAGCTAAAAAAAAAAAAAAAGTATTGTAATAAAATTGTGTCGGCTTGGTTTGAATCTGTTGTAAATTCCCCTTGGTTAAGTCATTTACGTCATACATTGACCCTCAACCTCTCACGTTGATGGTTAGATCTGATGTCAAGGAATTTGGCTCGGATTATCAGATATCCTTTTTTAATTAATAAAGTAACCGTTTTATTAGTCTTGGCGGATGATAAACTTATAGTATTAACTATCAACTATTATAACTATTAACTATTATAGTAGTAACTATCGACGAAAAGATTGCTGGGAATTAATCTGCTCTAGAGATTATTTTTGGAAATAACAATATCCGTATAGCTTGGGCTAATTGAGTAAAGCGTTATAAAGCAAATTATTCCAATTAGCCTAAAATTACGTCCACTATGCACTGCAGCGTGTATGTAATTAATGAAAAGAATATTAGTTTTTTTTTTTTGGAGGGTGTTTCGTCGGTTAAAAATATATACAGTGTACTTAATAAACAATCTAGATATAATTAGAAATCTTTTAAATTACAAAACATTAAAATGTTCAAAGTCTTACAGGGTGATTAGGCTAGCATTCTGTATATTTTTATTTTCACAAAGTTTAGGGAATAGAGGTCTACCTGCTTATTTATCCACAATCTCTTAGGACTTAGGTGAGTGCCATTTTATATGGCCTTTATTAAACCTTATCAATTTAAAAGAAAATTGACATATAAGCAAGATTTAAAAATAATATGATATATAAAATGTGGTAAACAAATATAAAGAGATACAAATTCCAGCTAGAAAATGGGGTTTTTACATTCAAGTAGGCCTTGACCTATTTTATTATCCCTCAGGCTTAGACCTAGAGTTTAAGTTACAAATCTAGTCAAAATTTTAATTGTTATTTGACTTTCCATGAATAATATAGAATCTTATACGCCAAATTGTACAATAGAATAGCTATTTTTTCTCCTAGATTAGTTTATCTAAAATCTGATGAAATTGGTTTTGCAGTAAAATTGGGAATGTTTTCTAATGGTTACAATCAACATGCGACATACTAGAGACTGAAATTGTAAAAGCTCTTGCTCAGTTAGTTCATAGTTATCTGGATTTTTTATTTTTTCCTTTTCAAAATTCTTAAGAGCTTAAGCTGAAAGAATTAAAGAAAATAGAAAATAAGAAAAGAATGACTCCCTAGATATTTATGTTGAATGAATTCCTCTCTAATTCATTACCGCATATAATAAAAGCCCCAAACCGCAATAGTTTACAGTATGTAATAGGGTCATACAAAATTACATGGCACTATAACTAAAAATTGACTTTAGTCATTACACTGCTACTGTTCCAGCCCAAATGAATCATAGATAACACTTTTTTTCTGGCAATTGTCAAGATACTTTATTTTGAAAGTAACGATGTTTTTCAAAAGTAAAATTGGGCTTAGACGTCTCTTCCAGTTGGTCAACAATACTTTGATATATATTATTCTTCCAAAAATTAGACATAAAAGCTTCTCAACATATTCATTAAAATATGTAAAAAAAAATTCCTTATTGCAATAAGACATATAGAATTGATTAATTTGTCCAGTTCATGGGAATTAACAACTGGCAAATTAATGGCTAAAGATTTTTTCTAAAAGCTAAGTAGTTTATTTGTCTATTTAGCTTTATTATTTTGGCAACCTCAAATTTGTCGGATTACCCTACTTTATGTTTATATATATAATATTATATAATATATATATATAATATATATATATATTATATATATATATATATATATATATAAAAAATTATTATATATATAAATAATTATATATATATATATATACAAGTAGCTTATTCTTTATAATATCAATAACCAATCTGAATATAAAGTAGTGCGAAGTTATTTTAAGATATTGGAAAGCTCATTACTTTTTTTGAAATCTGAATGAATAATTTTTAAACTATACTTTTCTAAGTTTAGAAACTTCATAGCCTATTAATAATTGCCAATAGCTAATTATAATTCCATAGCTATTATAATTCCATAGCTAATTTAATAAAGTTCCAGACTGATATATATTTAATAACTTTATATCAGTTGAAATGAATTTTACAAATATTTGAATTATTAAGTGGCTTGAATTATACTATTGAATGTAGAATAAAAATAACTAAAATTTATTTGTGGACACTTTTAATACTTTGTCAAACAAACAAACAAAAAACTTATTTTTTTTCCTATTATATATATATATATATATATATATATATATATATATATATATATATATATATATATATATATATATATATATATATATTTATATAATATATATATAAAACTTTAAGATTATTGTCCTTCTTATTTA
>JABUQX010004599.1:27500-30322 GCA_015478945.1 Trachelipus rathkii
TGTAAGTATTTTAAATTTTTTATGTTGTGCATTATCTATTATTATTATTATTTATTATTATTATTATTATTATTATTATATTATTATTATTATATTTTATTATATTATTGTTATTTATTTTGTTATTATTATTCATTATTATTTATTATTTTATTATTATTATTATTATTATTATTATTATTTTTTCTATTATTATTATTAAGCATTTAACCATGAGTATAGAAAACAAATGCCCTTGATGTATGGATAGTACATTAACATTTTGTCAGTGCAAAGCTAGAAAATGGGGGCACTGGGGATTAATCAAATTTAAACTACTGGCATGGTTTGATTTAAAAGTTTGCCCTGTCTTTAGCCATATTTATACCTGGTACCATCTAGAATACACAGTTACATTTTCTGATAAATGTACTTGTTTTATATGATTTATACTGTAGCATCTTCGCAGGTCGCTCAATCGCATAAGAAATGGAATATTCTTTCACAAGGTTCACCATGCAGTTTAATCATGCATGTATGATTAAGAGTTACGGAATTTTCCTTCATTAACTTTCCATTATGATGTCTTCTTATTCATGATGTTCCTTAACCAATTGGGAAGGAAGGAAGATACGGTACTTGAAAAAGTTTCTTCACTGCTTCGTAATACTTTTACAAATTATTAGCATATTCTTGGGATTAATATTCGGAATAGACAATTGCTTTGAATTACTTGCTAATCCTTATATTTTTCTAATTTTATGCAGAACTAGTTATGATCGAAGATGAACGTCGAAAGTTTTGGATAGCTTGATGACAGGATCAAAAATCATGATAAGGATATTGAACGGATGTGCAACTCATCATTCATCAGGGTTTATTGATTCAATCAGAGAATTACTTCAAAGTCAGCGTCACAAGCTAATAACAAGGTAGGTCACACAGCATAAACTCAGGTAGGACAGTTGTTTTGTAGTCCTCCTTTTAAAATGCTTTTTGAATCATTGAGGTATTCTGTTTTCAATTACATGACAATTTAGTAAAATACTTGACTAAATCTTACTTTCCTTAATTATGGTCAAATTCTTTAGACCTCGTTATGAAAACATCATCACTAATCATTCTTCTATGAATATTCTCCCTGCTCTTCTTTTTAACATTCCTTTTTAACATTTCGTACTTCCTTCCAGAAGAGCTTCCGATTCCCACTATAATAATTAGTTAATTAGTAAATAATAAATTGCCATGGGGCAATTTGGGTCACATTATGCAAATCAGAGTTTTTGCCTATGTGGCAACAAACAAGTAGGCTACATAGGCCTATTGCTTTAAAATGCACTTTATATATATATATATATTACTGTTTTAACTATTGAGGGTGTTTGGTTGACGTAGAACAAATAGCAATAAAAAATTTTTAAAAAATTTAGAACGCATACAAGATAAATACCAAATGGTTTAATCCTCCAAGTATTTAATTACGAAATAAAAAATTTTCTACAGGTTAATAATTAGATTAATAACAATGACAGATATAACCTCTTTTCAAAGGCCTTGCAATCTTCAGAAGGTAAAAATTGTCATTTCTTTTCAATATTTTTAGTCTGAAGTTGTTTCAGAATTGATGACGAGATTCAAGAATCTGCCAAAAACTAACTTACAAAAGAGTGAAGACTAGTCAACAGCTGAAAACAGTTCAGTAAATATAGCATCAGCAATTGACTCACTCTCTCTATGCTTGCCTGTGTTAACTCTTACCGACAGCTCCAAACGCAAATGCAACAGAAAAGGTTTGTTTATACTGCTCTATTATTTTTTATTTCGCTGTAATACGGTTTTCCATTTTGTTCTAGATCTTATTTGTTATGATGAATTTATAAATATGTAGGTCTGTTCAATATACTAATGAAAAGTAATTTGTTTTGGTAATTATTAAAAGTCATCATCCGTAGTGACTAGACAAATTATCGAAGATGATACAAATGTTTACTGGACCATTTTCTGGGATGGCAGTACAGATTATTGTTCGCCTGTTTAATGTAAGACTTAAGTTGTGAGGCATGGATGGAGTGGATGCGAAAAGAAAGAGATACAGGAGGAAGTGGGGAATTAAGAGAGGGAAGTAAAGTGCACAATGTTACAGAAAAGTAATGTGAGAGCACTTGAACAAAATAAGTCTGTTGGACTATGAAAAAATCTTGGACGCAATGAAGGAGGCTTTGTTAGTCAATGCAAGAAGAAGTATGTGTAGGTGGAAAAGTAGGAAGTGAGAAATGTACATAGTGTAGTAGAATGAAGGGTGATGCAAGCGTTAAAAGTAACAGAAGTTTGTGGTTGTATGTGCTAAAAAATCTAGGTGAGGTCTCAAAGGAAGATGAATAGAAATGTTTTATAGAGAAAAAATCTCGTCAGAGTTGATATCGTAGAAGAAGAAAAAAAAGGTAATGAATAGCTTGAAAGGATGATGAATAGGGACTTACAAGGAATAGAAAGCTTAAGAAAGGGAGTAAGGGAATTTTCATAGAATAATGAATAGCGTACTTTGATGGCTGATGAAATGTGTGTGAGGAAGAGTATTGAAGGAATACCGAACAATCTGCATAACATATTTGCAACTAAGGAGGCGATAGTGAATATGTGTGTTTTGGTTTGGTGGTGTAAGATGAAATAGGCCTTTTGAGGATGAAGGTTGACAGAATGGTAAATGCTCACGTATGGATGGAATTATTGGTGAAACGATCAAGAATGAATGGGGAAGTTGTGATTGACTGGATATGAAAATTGTAAGAAAGCTTTTATGGAGGGTATTGTTCCCAAAGGATTGGAGTATACTTATATATTAT
>JABUQX010004600.1:5000-26557 GCA_015478945.1 Trachelipus rathkii
AAAATCACTAGAAGAGCCTGCCTTAAAGATTCCAGAAGCTGCAGACGTACGTTGACTTAGCAATTATCGTACTGTACATGCTGTGTTTTTATGTTTTCAATCAATAATGATGGCATGTGAACACATTTACAAGGATGGTGCCTATTTAGCAAGTTTATCTGGTGATATTCTTTTAGAAATGACTAATATAAGTTTTATAGTGAGTTTGGCTATTTTAGATGTAACACTGAGTGCCTTGTCAAATTTAAGTAAGGTTCTCCAAAAAGAAGCTCTTAAACTCTCATCTCTTCCCCAGCTTATTTCTGGAACAGTTGGTCATTTAGAAACAATCATCAAGTTATGTGTTATTGAAAATGAAGATAATGAACTGCATATGAAAATTAAAGGCCTTGAGAATTATGTTTCAGAATTTAAACAAGTAAATTTTACTGATACCAAAAAAATTGTTTAAAAATTGCAAGAGGATTTGTGGAAGAAGTAGTAAACGAAATGAAACAAAGATTTAATGATAAAGCTATAAGATTAATACAGCTATGTGCATATTTTGAAAACTTCAAACAGTTTGTTCAAATGAATGAAAATGAATGTAAAGAACTTTGCCATCTGTTTGGAATTAATGAAATTGATGCCGCTTTGTCTGATTTTAAATCTTTCACACATGTTGCCCGCAATAAGTTAAACGATACTAGTACAGATGTTGCTTCTTTTATTTTAAGAGCTGATATTGGATATGAAATCTTAAAAAAATTGCTGAATGTATATTGTGTGTACCTATTTCAACTGCCAGTGTGGAACGATCTTTCAGCACCATGAATAGGATAATGACAAAGCTCAGGAATCGTATGGGACAAGAAACTTTACATTCCTGTGTTAAAGTGTCCATTGAAGGTAATGAAGAGCCAACAGAAGAATTTATTGATCAAGTGATCAACAACTATGCTTCCAAAAAGACAAGACGCATTCGTGTTATTTAAATGTGAGTAAATTGTTTAATTACATATAATATATATATATAATATATATATATATATTTAGATATAAAAGTATATATTAAAATATATATATATATATATATATATATATATATATATATATATATATATATATATATATATATATATATATATATATATATATATATATATAACATTGGTTTAAACCATGGTTTTAACCAAATAAAAAAACCAAATGGTTTAAACCATAAAAAAACCATGCATAAAATATTTAAAAAATGTATTTTTAATGGTTTTTTTAAGCATTTGATGCGGTATCTCATTTCGACAATGGAGGTATCGTGAAAGCAATAAAAATGTCTGACAGACAAGATTATATTGTGGAGCATGATTATATATATATAATATAATATATATATATTAATAATATATTATTAATATATATATATATATTATATATATATATTATAATATATATATATATATATATATATAATTTATAATATTGATATATATTAAAATTAAATTTAAAATGTTTTAAAACATGATTCTTGTTTCGAGCTCTTGAGGATTTCATTTTCTACCATCGATGCCACATTTCAAAAGATTATAATAAACTAATTTTGGTAGTGTGTGGCCAGCTATCAACAAGCTTAGAAGCAATGACGACATGTTTATATTGAAAAATATTGAATATGGAGCATTAGAAAGCTTTAAATCCACAATCAACAGACAGATTTTAAAACAAAAGTAAAGGAGGTATCATAGCAAGTAACAGAAGATCACTATTTGACATATATTTTATAACCCAAGATATCGAGACACAGTACTCAAGGTGAGTATTTTCAAAGCAGCTGAGATTTATGGAATTAAATTAAGAGCAAAATTCTCCTCCATTTCATAAAAGTTACTTATTTGGATGATTCTCTGTTGTCAGCAGTGACTCCTTCATCTTGGTACAGATCTCTCAAAGAAAATTAGGATGAATAAGGTATATATAAAATAATAAGCTATGTCAGCAACTCATCAACTGCTAATGTGGAAAGGATTTTTCAACTTTTGACTTGTTGCACAGCAACATTAGAAATAGGTTGGAACAGCTAAAGCAGGGAAATTAGTTTTTTGTATAAAATTCTTAATGATAATTTAATCAGTTTCGATTTTTAATGATGAATCTCTCTTCTTCTCTTCTCTCTATCTCTCCTCTCTCTCTCTCTCTCTCTCTCATATATATATATATATATATATATATAATATATATATATATATAGTATATATATATATATATATATATATATAGTATATATATCATACATATATAATATATATATATATTCTAGTATTAAATATAAAGGTAAATTAAGAATCATTAGTGTATCAATTATAGGGTTAATTTGTAATTAAACTTTTCTTTATCGTCTTTTTTTTTTTTTTTTTTTTTTTGTGAAATAATAAGTATAACTTTTTTTTTTCAGATAAGTTATATTATTCATAATATTACCTTTATTTTACTTATAGTTTATGTAAACTCAAAAAATAAATAAATTTATTATTTATTATTTACAGTTTTCAAGAAAATTTGAAATTTAAGAATCTTAAGAAATTTATTAAGGAATTTTAAAATGTGTTAGCCATGTGTATAACAGTTTCCAGTAGTGATTTTGCCTTTAAAATCTATTAAAACCAATTAAAACCACATTAAAACCATCAAAATAGCATAAAAACGTATAAAATAACCAATAAAACCATTGGTTTATTTGGTTATTTAAAAAAAACCAATGGTATTTTTTGGTTTATTTAAAAAACCAATGTTTTTTTTATCCAAACCCTATAATATATATTATATAATATATATATATTTATATATATATAATATATATATATATATATATATATTATAATATATACTATATTATATATTATATATAGATATATATATATATATATATTATTCCATCCCACCGGTAAGGTAAATCCCCCCCGGAAAAAAATAGTCTGATTAAACACATGTATGAAACATCATCGTTCTCCAACTTATTTCTTTACCATTTCCAATCACATTGGTATCAATTACGCAAGCTACTGTGTATTATATTCTCTACACTTATGATGAACAATTTTGCTGACACGTGGTTCTTCGTAAACGTCAGGTTTTTGAGGTTGAATGCCACTAATTATGTTTCTCTGAAAGTGCGGAAAGAATTTATGAAAGTTTCTGTTCCCTTAATCTCATAACAATTTTCAATATTCGTTGTAGTCTTTCAAGTGTTCAATGAATTTCTCTTCTTTTACGAGAAAATAAGTTATTCCTCTTATTTTCTCTTTGCAGAATGAATATTTGGTCAATATTAAGAATTTGGTGTGTTGTTGTTTTGTAAGCTGACTTTACTTAATTCGCGCTTTGTTGTTCCTCCAACCCATCACAGGTATTTTTCCCGTGGCAAAATGCAAAGAAATGCCATTTATCTTTTAATGCGAAATCTTTTTGGTGATGGCAAATGTTAACAAAATTTTTTTTTATTCTTATACTGGCTACCACTTCCATCTGAAAATATACTAGCTGGTGAACTTTAGGCAAAGAGTGACTTCTTAATTTACTATTTTCATCTCTAAAATATAGAACAAATGGGTGCAAAGTAGCTTGGTCATTGACCCAATGATACCTTTGAAATTCGTCTTGGACTACGTACGTGTAGTTCTCGGCAAAATCAGCCAAGATTATGCATTCATTTTCAGAAAGTTTTTCTTTTTCTTTTCTTTCAAAATTTCGGATTGAATTTTAAAATAAATAATGGTTACTTTTGAGATTGCCAAATTTTCACCATTGAAAAATATTGAATGAGGTATATATTAGATATATGATATTATATAATATATTATATAATAATATATATATATATATATATATATATATATATATTTATATATATATTTATATTATAGTAATATATTATATATATATATTAATATCATATATATATATATATTATACGTATTTATTATATATATATATATATATATATTATATATATATCATTTATATATATATTATAATATATATATATATATAATAATAATATTATTATATAATATATATATATATTAGATATATATATATATATATATATATATATATCAACTTTTTAAAAGTTATTGAGTTAATTTTGTCATTTACAGTAGATATAATGGTACATTCGTATGTTTATTAACCTTAAAATTAAATTTTTTTAACATTTTCATTTCTCCTTGATGCCACACTATTTCATTTGTCTATGTATTGTCTTGAACTATAATAACTATAATAATAAACTATCAATACACAACTTAAATTTTTTTTTTTTGGCATTTTTGAAATGTGTATCTTAAAACAAGACAAATACCAAAGTCATTATTCAGGTGATAGGAACATCTATGTAGTAAGATATAATGTTAAAATTCAGATTGTTTCGCAGACTTCCCCATCAGAGAATATTAAGGTGTCAAAAGTTACCGATTTCCGAAAATTTACTTTAGGACACCCTGTAAAATTTTTTTAAAATATTTCCAAAAAAAAAAAGATTTAAGTTAAACCCTACTTAAGTATGTATCATCACACAAAATTTTATATCGTTAAATTAAATTATTTCCTTCTTTTAATAATACACCCACGAAAATGGAAATTTCTTCGATTTTGAACACGATTTTTCGGATTCATTTTCATGGTGAAATATTGTTTTCCCCAAAAAAAACAGGAAAGGCCAAATGTACCTTAAAGTATTCCTAACAAATCACTCTCTATGAATTTGTTAGAAGTACCAATTATGGAGATAGACTTAAAATAGTTACCTTATTAAGTATAAATTTTGCTCCACACTGGTCAAACATTTGGTCACCTGTTACAACCAGACAAAGTAAATCGTAACAAAAACAAACGGTGAGTTTTGAACTTTCGTGATAACAGTTAACGCAATGCAAGAAAATAAAAGTTTTCAAAAATTATCGAGCGGCCATCAGCGGTACGGAAAAAAATGAGTAGACCATATATATATATATATATCCTCCAGATTAGGCGACGACATAGTAAAAAACAACGATAGCTACACTAAAATTGAATACATTTTTGGAATCAGTGGAAAATTTCAGTAATGAAAAGTAAAAAATAAATTAAAACTAACATAAAATAAAAATATAAATAAAAGTGTTTTAGGAATGTGCGATGTTTATTTTATTTTCAACGGCAAAAGATTTAACAGATTTATTTGCAGTTCTTAAAGCAATGAACAATTGTTAGGTTTATTCTTACAGTAATTACGATTTAATACATAACCAACTATACTGTATATATATATAATAATATATATTAATATTATATATATATATATATATATATATATATAATATTTATATAATATAATATATGATATATATATTATAGGTATATATATATATAATATATATATATATTATATATATATATATTTAACCTATATATATTATATATATATATATATTAATATATTGTAATAAAAAATTAATCCGATTCCCGTTCCGTGGCAGTTAAGAACGCTGTATCCAATATAGTATAATATATATAGATAATATATATATATATATATATTATATATATAATAATATTATATAATTATATAATAATATATATATAAATATAAATATATATATATATATAATTATAGTATATATATATATATAGACTCCTCAGAGAGAGAAGGCTTAGATTTAAATATGAGCAGACGTATGTACAGAAGAAAAAGGGGTAGAAATGGAAAAAGGATCTTCACTATTCAGGTCTCCAATTTTCAAGTTTCCAACTCCAAGAGGTTGAAGACTGAAGTGTTGCTAGAAACGTTGGATCTTGAGGAACTGGGTGTTTTGATTATTTGTGGACGAGAGATATATTATAAGAAAAATCGCGTAATGCACTAGAAAATAAACAAATAATCATAAAATCACTTTTTTTCGTATTAAAATGAAAAATAGCTATTTAAGTGTTAATGAAGCTGATCTTCAAAATGATTTTCTTTATTTAAGTACAAATAAATTGATTGATTCAACAACGAATATATATTATTAATTGGATTGTAGGACAATGATACGTTGGGACGACTTGGAAGTCTGGATCGATTTAAGAAATCCATATAAATTTTAGTAATAAAAGAAAATAAATATTTAAGAAGTTCGAACTGGATGCAAGACGACCTATCATAAGAAAAGCTGTAGTGATGTACCCCCAAATACATACTTTTAGTAATTATTATAAAATCGTTTAATTTTGTTAATTAATAATTAATATTTAAGCGAAACAATGTAAACGCAGTAAGATGATCTAAACTAGTCGGGTACCGGATAAGTTAACCGTAAACACATCACAGGAGTTCCTGTTCCGTATTAGATATTCTGCTAATAGATTAATTCTTCGTCACAATAACACTGAACACACTCCACAAAGCTACACGTAAATTAGGATCAGGCTAGTCTCGAGTGGACTGCAAATCTTTAATAGTCTAAGAATAAATAAATTATAAAATATTTCATGGAAAATGAAACTATGATAGCTATTTTTAATTCCCTTTCCTTTATTCAATGTAACTCAAGTTTAGTTACCCGTTTAATTTATTAATAATATATATAAATAATATATATATATATATATAGATATTAATATTATTATATATATTATATATATATATATATATAATATTATATATATATATATATATATATATATATATATATATTATATATTATATATATATTATTAATTATTATTATATTATTATTATAAAAAGCCAATAACTTATCAGTAATGCAATAAAAAGATAAGATTTGATATGTAGAAAGTCAACTATTCCTTTATTGAGCAAAGCATTGTTTAATAATTGATACTGTTCGTTCTGCGGAGAAATGACGTCGCATTTACAGGTAAGGATATTT
Organism: Trachelipus rathkii; assembly: GCA_015478945.1. Taxonomy (NCBI): domain Eukaryota; kingdom Metazoa; phylum Arthropoda; class Malacostraca; order Isopoda; family Trachelipodidae; genus Trachelipus; species Trachelipus rathkii. The sequence continues at coordinate 11,885 of JABUQX010004600.1, forward strand.
TCATTCTAACATAAAACAGCAGGGAAAGCATTTTACTTTATCATTTAAAAATTTTTAATTGGGTCCACTTGATCACTGAATAATGAATAGTGATTAGTGAATACTCAGAAGACAATTTGATATGTGGTATGCGCATGTCGATCCCCTCTGCTACTTTATTTATCCCGAAAAGTTGGAAAAATCTTAAAACCCAATTTTTCGTTTATTTTATACCATTTTGGGGACGACAGAAGAGCGAAATATGGGGGGAAAAGAGAGATTCATCACTTCAAGGTTCGGAGAGGAATAAGATTTATTTGTGTATCGAGCCCTTAAAAATTTTTTGTTTGAAAGATATCGCTTTGATATAAGAAAAAATATTCAAGTAATTGCGCCCTAAAATTTCGATGATATCATATTTTGGCTCCCTACCTTGATGCCGATCCTCAATGCTGCTATTCACAAACTGTTCGCATTGAAGTAAGATCGGATTCCCAGCTGCTACACTGGCTACCTGCCAGAGAAGCAATACCTTTACTAACAATTGCAGGTTTACCGCCACTAAGCTAGCTCTAACCCATACTACTCTATGACCTTTGTTTGCATTTCCCCCTACAAAATGAAATTAGATTCACCATATTCGTCGGTTTCGACGAGTACTATCGCGCAAGCGGTGTTTCAAGGTTAAAAGTATTGGACCCTCCCCCCCCCAAAAAAAAAAAAAAATGTTTTCGGTTCATGCTCAGGCTTTGCGGATTTAGTACCAAAAATGCCTTTCGTTGACAAACTTGCTGCTGCAACCGCAAAGTCTTCGCTTACCCTTGTGTTCTATTTGTATGAACAAGTTTATATTTGAACTATGCAAAGGCTAGACCGCTGAGAAGAGATTTGTCGCACTAAAGAGAAACTCATACAATCTTTCTGCAGCAACAATTCCACTAATTACTGGAGGACCCTTTATCCTGAATTATCCCCCTCAACCACACGCACCGACACATGTGCAGTCTCTTCAATCTTACTCCTTATCATTGGACTCTCGGCGTGTGATTCGTAGTTTTCCTATAGCAGAATTGCCCTCCTAATTCTTTGAGTATGACCCGCAACTTCCCTGTATATACGTATCATTATGGCGTGAGCACTGCAGAGGTTCATGCGCCTCCCTGTGGACTGACCATTACGTCGTCTTTCACTGATTCCTCGAAGGTTATCCCTTTCTTTCACACTGAACCATCCCACCAGTAAACAGTCTGCGCCATTCTCCCCTGAGACCTTCGGTACCATCAAAAGGCAGTTTAAAACGCGCCCATCGGGAGAGAGACCCGCAACCTCCATCAGCAAATATACTCCTGGCGATATCGGGCTACCGACTTTCTAAAAACCTCTCCTTCTGAGCATCCCACCGCCTCGCTCACTACTTCATTCATACGAGCCTGTCAATCTCGGCGAGTTGAGGGAACCACTACTGCACTTTATTACGTTCCCTGTGTCGTTTCTCTTCCTCCCCCCCCAGAAAAAGGACCAGCACAACTGCTCAAGTGACTTTGAATCATCTGGTACTCCTATGAATATTTCAATCGATTCGATCAATTCTGAACCCTCCCTACTGAACGTTTATGCCCAGTCTCGTCTGGGGGAGATGGACGGGCGATTGAGGGTCACCCTTACAGCGAATCTCCTTCCTGAGTCAGAGACCAGTCCTACAGCATTTGAAAGAGACCAAAACGGCTCTAATCAAGTAGAAAAGGAGGGTACACAGGAAGTTGCAGTTAATATGCTTTCCTTAGCAATCCTGCTAAGGTACAGGCTTACATCCTTCGCACTTGTTCAAACACTCGATTGTCATTCCCGATCAGGATTTCTCCTGCAGACCACACTTTAACCAATATAGTTATCGGACTCTCTTCTCTTCGTTGCCGCCACTGGGGAAATAGGGGTTCCCGTCTTCATATGTAGCAAAACTGCCCAGCCCATGGCATCCATAGACATCTGACAAGATCGAAAATAGAAGAAAGCCTAGCCTTACCACCCCCTCCGCTCACTCACCTCAATTAGTCGACGCAACTACGTCCCAACAGTCAGAAAGTGCCACCCTACGACGACCTTCGCACGCGGGAACCCGCGACGGCATTCTCACGTATGGATAATGTTCAAGCTCGTAGTTTTCATTCCCTGGCCAGCGTGGGCCCCACAACACCATACCCCCTCACCACAACCCCCTGCCCATTCACTCTATTACTGCACCCTTTATTTCTCGCCTTCTGCCTAAACTACACCTCCTCCTTTAGTACATTCGCTTCACTGACTCAATCCACTTTTTCTTCGGTCTTCCCAGCCGGTCGATTCCCCAACACACATCACACCACTATACACCCGTTAACCAACCGACTATCATCCATCCATACCATATGACCAAACCATCTCAACGTACTTTTCATTTATTCTCTCGTTTACCCCTTTCTTCAAACCACATAAACTTCTCACCAGGTGTCTAGACCATTTTATTAAATGGCTTTTCACAACCTAACAACGCCCCTAAGATCTGTCCATCTGAACACGTTGAACTTTAGATCTATACCTCTTATCCAGACCATAGTCTCACTACTAACCATTAACACAGGTAACAACATACCCTCTGTAAGACCCTAGCAACTCAAAGCAACTAGCCCTTTACGTCCACCAAACAATTTAATCTGCAACCAGCCACCTTCCTGTCATTCACAACTATCCTCCTACACCACTCTGCATCATCTGTTCCCGTTTTCATCCAAACATATATCCTAAATATTTTAAAACTCAGACACTGTTCCAAGCTGACTCAACCATCTAACATAAGTTCACACCGAGGACTGTCCTCACTGTTCAACCATAACCTTATCTTATCTACGTTTACTTTCAAAACCCCTCCTTTTACACACTCCCTGCAATCCTCTACCCAATCTTCTTCAAACTCTCTTCAGATTCACCACACTATACAAATGTATATAACTATATATAATTATATATATAGGTGATATATATATATATATTAATATACTATATATATTATAATTATATATTATATAATATATATAACTAGTATTATATATAATATATATATATATAATAATAATATAAGTCTATATATAATATATTCTTTTCTTCACCTTCCTCTTTGCCCCAAGATTGGGTGTAAGTAATTTGCTGTACAAGCATCGGAAAAAAGCAGTAGAAGAAGGAGAACATGACAAACGTCGAAAGAAAGCCCAGCCCTTACGCCCCCTCTGTACCATTAATTTAGTGAGAGCTCGTCACAGACAGAAATCCACCCTGAGCATCATGGGACCGCGACGGACCCTCACTATGGTTAAATCGTCAATGATGGGTGTTCATCCCTCTGGCCAGGGTGGGCCAACAACCATGCCCCATACAAAACCCGCCATTCTCTCCTATCATGCACCTTTAATTCTCGCCTCTGCCAAACCTTCAGGCATTTTCTCCTCCTTCAGGACATTCGTTCACCGACTAATCCACTTTCTCTTCCGGTCTCCCAGCCGGTCGGTTACCCAACACACTCTCCACTATTACATCCGCTTAACCAACCGGCTATTATTCATTCCTTCCACATGACCAAACCATCTCAACATACTTTCATTTATCTCTCTTTACCCCTTCTTCACACCACACAACTCTCTAATACGTTCATTCCTCATTTTATTAATTTCTTTTCACTTAGCATGCCCCTAGATTGTCCATCTGAACACATTGAACTTTAGAATCTATACTTCTTATTCCAGACCATAGTCTCACTACCATACAATAACCCAGGTAACAACAAAACTGTCATGAAGGACTCTAGCGCACTCAAGACTTAGTCCTTTTACCATTCACAACGATTTAATTCCCACCAGCAACTTCCTGCCTTCAACAAAACTTGTCCTATCCTCACACTCGCAATCATCCGTTCCTCTCATCCAACACATACCCTCAAATATTTAAAACTCAGACACTTGCTTCCAGCTGCTCACCACCTAACACATAACTTCACACTGAGAGCTGTCCTCACTCACAACCATAACCTACTCTTATCTACGGTTTACTTTCAAACCCCTCCTTTTACATACCCTGCCAAATCTCCTTACCAATTCTCTAAAACTCTTTTCAGATTCGCCACACAGACCAAATCATCCGCCATTAAATAGGTAGGGCACGCTCCACTCCTCTCCATTCTCCTCATCTAACACCATTTCCTGCCATCCCCACACATAACACAACCAAACCCATCCATATACAACATTGAATAACCAAGTGGACATAACACAACCCTGTCTCACTCCGCTATAATCCTAAACAAATCACCATTGACACCATTTATTTTTACACACGCTTTTCTATCGTCATATATACTTTTGATTCCATTCGGAAGGCCTACCACCAACACCATATAGCCACTAATACCTGCCATAAAGCTTTCTATTAATCCTTTCATCATAGGCCTGTTGTAAATCCATAAACCTATAATAAATTATTCTTCTTCTCCCTCCATTTTCTCAATCATTTATATTAATATAATATATATATATATACTTATAATATTTAATATATTATATACTTATATAGTATATTATAATAGATATTATATATATATATATATTATCATTTATAATCATATATATACTATATTTTATTATTATATATATATATATTATATTCTTGTTTCATGTCTTCCATATGCACAAAACATTTAAAAAATGGTCTTTTTCTTTATCCTTCCTTCACTTCCCACAGATGTTGGGTAGGGTGCGTACCCATTATGTAACTATGCACAGAAAATATGATAGTTAAATAAAAGAGTGCTTGACGTAAGTTGAACGGAAAGCCACCTCCTACCATCCACACAATGCCTATGTGGAGAGCAGGTTGCAGTAAAAAAATAAATCCACCAACAGGGATATTCATGAGACTGTGATGAACCCTCACTGTGCTATTCATCTTTCAATGTGTAGAGTTCCTCCCTGGCGTCAGGCCCACAGCCATTACTCCTCATAAGTATCTAGCCATTTACCCCCCTATTTAGCAAGGCCTATATATTCTCGCCTCTGCCAAAATTTCCATTCCTTTCCTAAGGATGTTCTTTGACTGACTCAAATCCACTTTTTCTTACAGTCTCCCAGCCGGCCGACTCCCAGCAAACTCACCATTATACATCCTTTTAACCAGCAGACTATCTTCTATATATATATATACTCATATAATATATAAATATATATATATATATATATAAATATATTATATATATATATATATAGTATATTATATATATATAATATATAGTATAATAGATATATATATATATTATTTAGTGATGATGGGGTACGATTAATCGTCATCGTCAGCGTCATCGGCAAAAATCGGCATATTTTTTCAATCGTCATCGTCACGTCATCGGCAATTTCGGCCGATCTATTTTGACCGATTAATTTAAACAAATATTAAAAATTTTGAAATATTAAAACTCAAAAAAATAATAATAATAATAATATAATAATTAATTAATAATTAATTAATAATAATAAATAATAATAATAATAATAATAATAATAATAATTATAAATAATAATTAATAATCAATAATAAATAATAATAATATAATAATCCTAATAATAATAATAATAATAATCTATATAATATATTATTATATATATACTACTTATAATATATATATATATTATATATTATCATAGTAATAATATAAATATATATAATATATTAAGTATATTATACTATAATATATATATATATACTACTATATATATATATTAGCCTATATACCAGTGCCTAATGGTTCGCCTTTTTCTGTTATGCGTGCATACTGCCACACTCATCTCCAAGACAACATATCACTATACCACATACTTATATCCACACCCCTTCTTCTAGACAACATCTTACAGACATTTCCCTATCCCTTACTATCTATACGTTGAAGGAAGAAAAAATGTACATATCGTATGTCCTGGCGTGTCGTAGAAGCGCTAACTAAGGGACGGTGGTAGTTAGGTTGGCTGCCTATTACCACTTATCTTTTGACGGAATGCTAATGCTTGCCTCGGAGAAGGGTCGTTGATCGCAGTAAGCGCCCTTCTCTACCTTACGGCGAAAATGTATGAAATTCCGTATCTGTAGATGAAAGTCAGAGGATATACAATTGAGGAGAGCAAGGACCTGAGATAAGATGTATTAGAAAGCCGGCCAAATATTGATTTGCTCGCTCTGTGCACAAACAAAGATGAAAGGAAAAACGGTGTAGATGAGTGGTCTGGTGTTGAAATGTTTTTGTATTGCATGTGGAAAGTAATGAGAGGGTAGGGTAGAAGGATTTTGGCAATTCTGATGAGTAAATTTGTGGTTAGAGACTATTGTTAGATTTTATAGAATGTGTGTCCAGTACTAGAAGAATCCTCAAAGGATAAATTTAAGTTTGCAAAAGTAAGTCAAAACTTAATTTCTGACTCTCACACATGATTCATCTGAGGGTAATGTTGAAGAGAGTACGATTTTCTGTGGATATTCTTGAATGATGTTAGGCATGGGTAATGGAGATTCAAGTTCATTTGCCCACATATCATAGTCCATCTCCAAGGATTTTTTTTTTACAGTTTGTCACCACCACTCACGGCTGGCAGCCCTATTCAAGCGCAGGGGGTGTAGTACTCCCAAAAGTTCACCCTCTATCTCAAAATATACGCATAAAGCACAGCCGCATAGTTTTGAAAGTGAGGAAGATTAAATTCAGAAGAAATACAGAAGATGAGAGATTCACGGAATAGAGGTGATTATGAAAGAAGAGAGCACATAGCAAACTAGCTCTGCAGTTCCAATGTCAAAACACAATATTTATGTTCAGATACCGCACCCTTTGTGGTAATGAGGGTGACATAAAGGGTGATGGCAAGGAGTGACCAGTTCCCTTCAGCACTTGCCGCTGCGGGTACCTATAGGATAGAGATAAAGCACCAAACATCGACGTCGCAAAGATAGAAAGTCAAGGGGGTTAGCAAGATAAAGGAAAGTTTATAATCCTTATTGCCGTGACTCGACCCTGCAAAAGCCGGGTGAAACTAGAGCCCCCCCCCCCCCAGATTATGAGTAGCAGTACTTCCCATACATGGTGCGGATGAGACCCTCTGTATAGCTGAGCAACTGAGGAAAAGGAGGAAATCTCACAGTCTAAACAGAAACTCCCAGTTTCTGAGGCCGCCCTAGCAACCGTTTGTGATGTTGAGGTTTCCAAGACGATTTTTTTTGTTCATGCTAAGTCCAAGGATATTTATATTGTCACAGGAGAGACGAGAGACACGTCGAAAGAGATAGGAAAGTTTGGAAGGTATTTTGGAGAGGAGATTTGAGAAGTTGGCGTTTTTTAAAGAATTGAATTTCCACAAAGTTATTTCTATTCATCAGCCAGAATAAAATCGGAAAGATTAAGACGAGAGGCAATAGAAGTAAAGAGAGATAAGAATTTGATGCGAGTTGAAGTATGAAGGGTCGAATCATCGGAATACGAGTGATAAGCAGTTAGATAGTGCAGGTGATAAGATCAATTAATGAAAAGTTTAGGAATAAAAGTAGGAGATAAAGACAGAACCCTGGGAAACAACACTATGAGGAGAAAAGAAGAAGAAATCGCCCCATCAACCAAGAGCCGAATATTGAGCGGAAATATAAGAAAATATAGACCATAAAGTAAGCAAAAGATTAAGGAGGAAAACCCAAAGGAGGGGAACTTGTGAGAGCAGTGGACGCGTGCCTACTCGTCAAATGCCTTGGGATACTGTCAAGCGCAATACGGCCAGTTTCCCGGATTGTCCTAGAGCGAAAACCATAAATCGGTTTAGATAGAATGTATATCGCCAGTAGATTCGTCAACGAGAGACCGTTTACTGGCGATCAGAATGATGTTTCCACATGATTTTAAGAGTGAGTTTGAGAAGGTTTCAAAGATCTTAAATAGAAAACAAAGTGAAAGCTACAGGGCGATAGTTAGAAGGAATCCAGAGCGGCTTCCTATTTTCGAAATAGGTGGACATGTGAGAGCTTTTTCAAGCACTGAGGGAAAGTGCTAGGGATTGAGATATAGAGAATATAGTTGAACGAGGGCCGAGGTCAGCATTAGGCTTTTCAGTTGGAGAATTAGCAACACCATGATCAGAATCAAGTAAGAGGAAAGGCAATTTACAGAAAGTTGCTAGAGATGAAAGAGGCTTTGTCAGTAGGAGAACCAAGGCAGTTAGCGCACTTTCCTTTGATGAAAGCCGCTTTGCTCGTCGTAAGAGTATCCTGCAACGAATTTTCTAGCTTAATGAAAAATTAGCGAGAGTAGATAGGAGACTCGCTCTCTCTCCACCCCCGATAGGCATGTCTCTAGCGCTGAATGGCCAGAGAACAAGCACGATTCGAACCATGGCATTGATGAGGAAAGAAGAACAAGCACGCTCGAACCATGAGGAAAGAAAGATTTAGCTGTAAAGAAGGAATGACCTGCTCATCTCCATAACGATTACAAGCTTCCATCCTTATCTTTTTTAAATCTTTATAATCCACATTATCCTTACTGAGCGTAGCCAATTTGCTATCATCTGCAAACTTGCGAAAAACGCTACATTTAAGGTCCCTGGTTCTAAAGATTTTGATACATTGATGAGAACAGCCACTTGATTCTAAGAAATTGTTACGGACCACAAATATTGTCTCCTCATTTCCATTAATGAATACTTTCAAAATTAGCCATTAACTATTATTATTATTATTATAGTTTATTTATTATTATTATTGATTTATAGGTTATTATTATTATTATTATATTATTATTATTATTATTATTGGTGGATTAAAGCACTGTTTTCAGCACAGTCAACGGAAGAAGATGATTCAGGTTTCCGTGCGGTCAGGACATATTGAAGACTCCTCTTCGATGGTTATAAGGCGACAGGAGCTAGCAACCCGGCCTTTATTTTGACAAATTGAAATGTATAAAATTGTTAGCTTAGCGCCTAAGCCAGAAATACTCTGGACAGCTCTAGGAGAACGACTTTGAAAGCCCTAATGGGAGAAAATGCTAGTTCTACTGGACAAGGGCGAAAACACCTACCTGAGAGTGTTTACATTTCGAGGACTGAGCGTCCAAACCATTGAGCTGAGAAGTTGCTTTCTGGAGTGTTCAGGCGTACAAACTTTTGGACCAGAGGAGAAACCGCTGGACCCTACTGACAGGCGAAAGCCTCTTCCTGGGAGTATGTTATAGATTATAGATTTATATATTATTATATAATCCTATAATAATAATTATAATATATAACTATTATTAATTATATTTATTATTATATTATTATTTGTATTAATTATTTATTATTATTATTATATATTATTATTATTGATTATTATTATTATTATTATTATTATTATTATTAATTATTATTATTTAGAGACTTAAGAATCAGAAATTTTTGATACGCTAAAATAATCTTCGGGAGGTTGCCTGATCCCCCTGTCTTACAGCCATTTATAGTATATATATATATATATATAATATACTATTATAATATATATATATTATATATATTATATATATAATATACTACTTAATATATCCCTAATATATATATATAGATATATATAGAGAGAGAGAGAGTGAGGAGACGAGGAGAGAGAGAGAGAAAGAAGAGAATGAGATGAGAGGAAAGAAAATTGTTAAAAATATGTTTTTTCAATTAATCGTCAATCGTCATTCGTCAGCGTCAACGTCATCGGCCAAAATTTGCTTCTAATCGGTTCATCGTCATCGTCATCGGCAAAAATTCTTAATCGTCCCATCACTCATCTATCATTAGATAATATACTATTATATATATACTTTTATATTATTAGTATATATAGTAATATATATTACATATTATATATATTATTACTATATATATTATCATATATATAGGCAGCATATATGTTCCACTTATATATATATTTACTCCAATCCTTTGGAACAATACCCTCCATAAAAGCTTTGCTAAGCAATTTTCATATCCAGTCAATCACAACTTCGCCTTCATTCTTGATCGTTTCACCAATAAATTCCCATCCATACGGGAGGATTTACCATTCTTCAACCTCATCCTTAAAAGGCCTATTTCATCTTACACCACCAAACCCAAACACACATATTCACTATCGCCTCATTATTGCCAATGTTATGCAGATTTTCGGTATTCCTTCAATACTCTCCTCACATACATTTCATCAGCGATCAAAGTACCTATTCATTATTCTATGAAAATTCCCCTTACTCTCTTTCTTAAGCTTCCTATTCCCTTGTAAGTCCCCGTTCATCATCCTTCCAAGCTATTCATTTACCTTTTTTTTCCTTCTACATAAGCAACTTTTAGTCTTCCTTTTTTCTCTATAAACATTTCCATTCACCTTTCCTTTGAGACCTCACCATTGATTTTTAGCACATACAACCACAACTTCTTTTACTTTTAACCGCTTGCATCACCTCTTCATTCTACTACTCACTATTGACATTCTCACTTCCTACTTTTGCACATCCACATACTTCTCTTGCATTACTAACAAAAGCCTCCTTCATTTGCATCCAAATTTGTTCACATCTAACAGATTTATTTTCAAGTGCTCTCACTTACTTTTCCTTGTAACCTTGTTCACTTAACTTCTTACTCTTAATTCTCCCCACTTCTTTATTTCTTTCCTCTCCATCCACTCCATCCATGCCCCCACTAACTTAAGTCTTACATAAAACAATAATCTTAGGCTATATTAAAAAAATATACTATTATATAGTAATTATATATATCATATATATATATAATCCATATAATAGTAATTATATCCTTATGAATTTTAATATTACTAATATTGAACTATATTTTTATATATATATTACTATATTATATAGTAATCTTATTACTTTATACTCCATCCATAAGTCTACATAAAACAACAATAATCTGGTACTGCCATCCCCAAAATGGTCCATAAACTTGTATCATCTCATTAATTTTGTCTAGTCCACTACGATGATGACTTTTAATAATACAAAACAAATTACTTTTCATTAGATATTAAAGACATACTTATTTATAATCATCATAAAACAAATAAGAATCACAGAACATAATGGGAAGAACCGTATTTACTAGCAAATAAAAATAATAAGAACAATAAAAACAAACCTTTTCTGTTGCATTTGCGTTTGGAGCTTCGAGTAAGTAGTTAACACAGGCAAGCATAGAGAGAGTGAGTCAATTGCTGATGCTATATTTACTTGAACTTTTCTAGCTTTGACTAGGTCTTCACTTTTTGTAAGTAGTTTTTTGGCAGATTCTTGAATCTCTTCATCAATTCTGACAACTTCAGACTAAAAATATTGAAAAATGACAATTTTACCTTTCTTGAAGATTTTCAAGGCCTTTGAAAAACAGGTTATATCTGTCATTGCTATTAATATCTTATTACTTAATTGTAAAAAAATTTCATTCTAATTATATACTGGAGGTATTTAAACCATTTGGTATTTATCTTCTATACTAATAAAATTTTACTTATTTGCTTATATATATATATGTTGTAATCAACCAAACACCCTCAATATGTAATACAGTTAAAATATATAGCCTAGTAAATAAAAAAAAATTACATTATCCAATTAAATACTGTAACTTGATTTTAAAACATACTGTGCTCCAATTTCCAATCAGTGACTACTTTATGCTTTGTGCAATGCAATGGTCATACTTAATAAATTAGGCTTATTCACAAAATGTAGCTTATTTCAGCATTTCTAGTGTCAATTTTAATATTTTCTTTGCTACAGGCAAGGGTAATCTTTGAAAGAATTAAAAAAGCAATTTAAAGAAAATCTTTTATTTTAAAATACTTTCAAATTATAATATTTGATATAACGAGTCTAAATGAATTTGACCATAATTAAGAATTAAGATTTATCAATATTTTACTAAATTGTCATGTAATAAAAAATAATACCTCAATGATTTCAAAAGGTATTTTAAAAAGGAGACTACAAACAACTGTTCCTACCTTGAGTTTATTAGCTTGTGATCTCACTTGAAGTAGTTCTCTGATTGAATCAATAAACCCTTGATAATGATGATTGCACATCCGTTCAATATCCTTATCATGATTTTTGATCCTGGCATCAAGCTTATCCATAAACTTTCCATGTTCATCTCCATCATAAATAGTTCTGCATAAAAATATAAATAAATATATATTACTAAATATTTAAAGTCAAGTTTCAGAAATGATCTCTTCTGAATATTCATCCTATTGCATAGTTTTAATATTTTTTTAAAATATTACAAAGCAGTAAGGAAACTTTTTCAAGTATCTTCCTCCTTTCCAAGTATGTTTAAGAAACATCATAATGAAATAATGAAGGAAAATTACTTAATCTTTTTCATTCATTAATAATATTTTTAAACTGCATATGAACCTTGAAGAATATTCCATTTCTTATGTATGAGCAACCTCGAAGATCTACAGTATAAATCACTATATAACATTACATTTTTCAGAAAATGCAACTTTATCTGAGTGTACCAGTAGAGAAATTATTGGCTAAAGACAGCAACCTTTAATCAAAACCATCCAGTATTAAATTTGATTAATTCCCCATACCCCATTTTCTAGCTTCACTGACAAAATGTTAATTGTCTATCCATTACATCAAGGGCATTGGTTTTACTATACTCATGTTAAATGTTTAATAATAATAATAATAATAATAATAATAATAATAATATAATAATAATATAATAATAATAAAATAATAATATTATAATACTAATATAATAATAATAATATAATAATAATAATAATAATAATAATAATAATAATAATAATAATAATAATAATAATAATAATAATGCACAACATAAAATTTTAAAATACTTACCACATATCAAAAAAATTGAAAGAAGAAAATTATTTCATCATGCAATACACAGGTCATGATAAAATCATGCAAATATGAAACAATATGAACAGAGGAATTCACATAAATTAAGATTTAAAGTTGTAAAATAATGAAACAAGCTGACCACAGACAGGTTATTGTGAGCAAAAAATAAAAATAAATACATACAATAATAATAATAATAATAATAATAATAATAATAATAATAATAATAATAATACTAATAATAATTAATATAATAACTATATAATCACATGGAGTGTATATTTTAGCTACACTATTGTTCCTTTACAGTCAATACATGTTATATAACTTTATATATATCTAATTTTAATATATACAATATAGAATTTATTGAAAGCTAATATATATAGAATAAAGATTATTATATATTAAATATATATATAATATATTTCATATATATATATATATATATATATTATATATATATATATATATATAGACATTTATATATTTTTCTTTTTTTTTTTTTTTTTTTTCAACTATATAATATCAGTATAAAAATAAATTAAATGTTGCCATTTCAATTACTATATCTGATAATGAAACGGATTTGTCTCAAATTAACTACAGGACACTAGTAATTTTCAAATCATTTACAATATCCAGCGCAAAATCGAAAAATGATGTTATTTTCTATATGAACAAAGTGCCCACAAACACAGTAACATTACATTGTCTCTATACAAGTGGCAAACCATTTCATTTCAAATACCTAAGGATGAAGTGATGTGCACTTAAGACTATCATATTAATTTTCACTGAACTCAGCACTGGCTTTATTATTAAATTATGGCAGAGTGGGGGGGGGGGAGAAAGGGAAAGGAAAATCGTTTCACTGGCAATAATAACAATGTGTAATCAATAATTCGTTATTACATTACTCCATCTATCTGTGATTACTTAATATTATAAATGTATCAAATCTTAATTTGCAGAGACTATTAATTATAATAACATTTTTTATTTTAAATTTATTCAAATAGTTTATGTATAATAGCAAGCAAAATACTGCTTTAAATAACTTGCCCCGAAAACAAAGTAGAAAGATAGCAGATGATTATAAATAATTGGAAACGGGTCACTTCTGTTAATATATATATATATTATACCGTATAATATATATATATATATTATATATATAATATATATATATATATATTATATATATATATATATATATATAAATATATATATATTATATATTATATATATATACTATATATATATATATATTATATATATATAAAATATATATATATATATATATATATATATAATATAAATATATATAATATATATATATATATTATATATATATATATATTATATCTATATATTATATATATATATATTATATATATATATAATTATTATATATATATAAACGTGAAGTATAATGTTCACAATCAAAAGAAAAGAGCATATCAAAAATATACAATAGTACACATAATCCACTTCCTTGTCCAATATCCTACCTTATGACAGCGCAACGCGACTCGCATCTGGTCCCTCAAGCTCATTGACGTAGAGACTAATAGTTAATGATCTTCTTCACTCATATTTAAACACTATAATGTGCTATTTGCAGAAATATACATAGGCTATATAAAAGCTTTGACAAAAATATAAACTTTTATTTTTAATTACTTAATACTGTACAAGGATTTCTTGCACCAACCTTTATA
>JABUQX010004601.1:0-10000 GCA_015478945.1 Trachelipus rathkii
GAGAGATATATATATATATATTAATATATTAATTATATATATATATGTATATATATATATATATATATATTTCTTCCTCTTTCTTCATTCTTCCTTTTTTCCAAGACTGGGATCAAGGTGCATCACAATGCAGTCGGAAGAAGAAAGCAGAAAAAGAATAATGGACAAAAGTCTTACCGCCCCCCTGTACCATTAATTTAGGATAGACAATGGTACTCGTCATGTAGGGTTCATACCTTTGCTAGGTGGGCACAACCACACCACCACAGCAAATCTCCCATTCATCCTACTGATCACCTTTATTCTCGCCCTGCAAACTCACATTCTCCTCCTTCAAGACATTCTTTTAATGACTCAATCCACTTTTTTCTTCGGTCTCCCCAGCCGGCTGTTTCTAACAACACTCGCCACTATACATCCGCTTAACAAGCCGACTATCATTCATCCTCTCCACATGACCAAACCATCTCAACGTTTCATTTATTCTCTCATTACCCTTTTCTTCACACCACACACTCTCTAATACGTTCATTTCTCCTTTTATCAATTCTTCTAACACACTAACACGCCCCTAAATTGTCCATCAGACACTTTGAATTTAGATCTATACCTCTTATTCAGACCATAGTCTCACTCTACTATACAATAACACAGTTAACAACATACTTTCATGCAAACCACTAGCGCACTCAAGACTTAGTCTCCTTTACATTCACAACGATTTATATGCACCAACCACTTTCTGCCATCACAACTTCTCTACTACAGCTCTGCCTGCATTGCTCCTTCTCAAGCAAACATATTACCTCAAACCTGTTCAGCTGCCTCACCATCTACATAAGATTCACACTGAGGATGCTTCCTCACTCAAAACAACTGCAGACAGCAACCATAACCTTACTCTTGATCTACGTTAATTCAAACCCTTTCTTACAAAACCTGCAAACTTCTATATACCAATCCTCTCGAACCCTCTCTTAGATCGCCACACAAAACCCATATCATCCCGATACAATAGGTATGGGCATTCCTCTACTCACTGCTATTGCTCCATCCATTCTAACACCATTTCATGCCACCCCCACCACTAATTCTTTCATAACCCATCCATATACAAATTGAAGAACCAAGGAGACATAACACAACCCTTGCCTCACCCGCTATTAATACTAAACCAATCACTTTTGAAACCATTTATTCTTAAACACGCCTCACTATCGTCATACATACTTTTGATTCCATTTCAGAAGTCCTAACCACCAGTCACCATATATCACTAAACCCTGCCATAGAGCTTCCCTATTTAATCACTCTATCATACGCCTGTTGAAATTCCATAAAACCTCAATACAATTTATTCTTCTTCTCCCTCATTTGTTTAAATGTAAATTATTATTATTAATTCTTATTATTATTATTATTTATTATTATTATTATTATTTATTATTATTACTTATTATTATATATATTCATTAATTATATTAATATTATATTATATTATATATATATATATATATATATATTATATATATATATACTAATATTATATATATATATATATATATATATTTGTCCCAACTTTCAACTCTTTGTAAATGTTTTTTGAGACGTATTCGGCTGGTCTCTGTAAAGAGTATAGAATGATAAGACTTAAAGTAGCGACATATCACATATTACATTTACATTTAAAATATTTTAAAGTTTTTAATTTTAAAAACCTCGCTAGTTTAAGTCCTGAAAAAGGTTTCTTCTTTTTTCCTCCAACCCTTTTTTCCTCTTCTATAGCTACCGCATTGGAAATTGTGGCATACAAGTTGAATACCATTGGACCCTCATGTTTTTTTCCACCATATTTGTTTAAGTATCAATGTCTGTAAAAAACGAGAAGATCAAAATCAACAAAGCTTCATATATATATATATATATAAATTATAATATATATATATATATATATATAATATATATATATATATATTATTTTATATATATATAATTTATATATATATATATATATATTATTTTTATATATATATATTATTATTTGGCCTATACAATAACAGGTTTGTCAGCTTCACCAGCAATTTTTCTCGCATCACACTATTTACCCAGATAAAGGCAGAATCTTAACAAAAACCAACACAGTAGCTATACAACACACTCATACAAATCAATAAAGCCCACACTTTTCCTATGCCATTCACCATTCGAACTCAAATGTCTTAACTCGATACAGTAAACAAATATAGTAAAAGCTTCTACACAACTAATTAAATGTTCTAAAACATTCCACTAACGCAAACTGGTACTAAGTGGGAAATTTAAAAAAGGGGAGGGGCGGAGACCCTCCCCGGAGGCCAAATACCAAAGAGCGGGGTTTCCGGAGACTTCCCCGTGAGAAGGGGAAAGGTCCTACCATGTCGTTCCAAGGCCGGATTACCCATTACTCCTGCCATCCTTTGCGGTTTACCCTTGGGTTATTCTATTTAGTAAAAAAAATATATATAATCGAAAACGTAAAGGTCCTATATATATTTTTCAATCATGTCCGCCACCACTTAAATTGATTGTTAAGGATCATATACTTAGAAAATATATTTAAAAAAAAAAAACCAAGAAAAAAAAAATATCCCAAAACTTTGACCGAGTCGTAAAACATTAACAGGTTTCCTATATATATAAAGGCTGGCCCAGTTTTTTCAACCTAATGCGGGACAATCATCTTCATGCCTAGGCTATACTTTATAAATTATACAGTATAAAGCCTGTATAGCCCTATAGGCAAGCATAATATTATATATAATATATATATATATATATTATATATATATATATATATAATATAATATATTATTATATATAATATAATATATATTATATATATATATTTATAACAATAAAAAATACAATCAAATATACGTCAGTTAAATAGCAATAATCTTTTAATCTAATTAAATCAGATATTTACGTAACTTAATTTGAAACACAGAATTGTACTTCGACTTTACACTGCTCCTGCATTGGGTAACAGATTCTTTGCGGGATAGAAAGATCTAAAAAAAATAGTGAAATGCAGGACAGTCCCGCAAAATACGGGACCGGGTCTGGCCTGCCTTATATATATTATATTTAATAATATATATATATATATATTATATATAATATATATATATATATCATATAATAGTATATATATAAATATATATATATATATACTATATATTAATATTATATTATAATAAATATATTAATAATGTATCGGATGTCAAATTTTTTACATCCACAGATGCGGTTGTGATATTTCTATTATCTGCAGATGCGGATGTGAAAGCGGATGTCAGATTTTTTCAACATCTGCGGATTGCAAAATAAATAAACAAAGATAAAATTAAAAAAAAACAAACTTTTATTGAAGTATATGGAAATCGTATATATATTATATATATAATATATATATATATATATTATATTATATATATATATATAATATATATATTATATATATTATATATACTATATATTATATATATATATATTATATATATATATATTATTCACGATCCGGATCTTCATGACAAAGTGTGGATGCGGATGTCATTGAAGTGTGGAATGCCAGATGGCGGATGTTTTGAGATTTGGTTTCAGATGCGGATCTCATGCGGATGTCACCTAACATCTTCTAATATATAATATATATATATATATATATATATTATATATTATTATATATTTATATATATTATATAGTATATATATATATGAATGTGAAGGTGCAGCCGGAAGAAGAGGAAGGGGAGAGAGAGGAGGAGGAGAGAAAAACGAGAAGGAGTGCAGGAGGAGGGAATAAGAGGAAGATTGTGGAGGCGTAGGGAAAATAAAGAGCGAAAGTCCTATGGCGGATGGGATACCTATTGAATTGCTGAAGGAGGGAGGAGAGGCAGCTGGGGAGCCTGTGATTCTGAGATTTTCTGAACAGGTGTTGGGTGAGAGAGTAGAGTGCCGGAAGGTTTGGGGAAGGTCAATAATAGTTCCCATTTATAAAGGTAAGGCGGAGGCAGGAATTTGTAAAAATTATAGAGGAATCTCACTATGGATCACATGGCCAAGTTATATGAAAGAATATAAAGAAGAAAATTAAGATCAAAAATAGAGAAACCGAGATTAGGTGAAGAGCAGTATGGGTACAAAGGTGGTAGAAGCACTAAAGATTTAATGTTCGCATTGAGAATGATAAAGGAAAAGACATGGGAATACAACAAGAAGGCATACTATCGCCTCATAGAATTTGAAGAAAAGCATTGGATTCTGTACCCCAGGGAGAAGCTATGGAGAGTTTCTGAAGAAGGAATTATGAAGTTGATGGAACAGAATGATCAAGGCAGTAAGGAGCTACATATGCTGAATTCAGCTTAAGTAGGGATAAGAACAGGATATAAAAACGAGGATCGGTTTGAGGTAACAACTGAGAGGTAAGGCAAAAGTAGTGTGTTGTCGGCCGATACTGTTTATATGCGTATTTGGAACCAGTCATAAGAGGTGTAAGGAGACGTTTAAGAGAAGATTGATGGAGACTATCATCGGTATAAGGCAGATTGATTTGCGTGTTGGAGTGGGAGATGGGAGAGTTGAGGCAAATGGGCTTTTTTCGCAGAAAAATTGAGAGAAGCTGGATTAAATATGAAAATGTGGAGAAAACAGAAATAATCATAGTAAGGTAGGCGAGGCGGAGGAGAGTGTATAGTTGGAGGGTAGAACGAAGTAGAGAGATTAAAATGTGGACAGATATAAATAACCTAGGAAGCAATTTTCTGATAGAGAAGGGGGGTTGCAAGGAAATTACTAGTGAGGATTGGCGGCTATGGTCAGGAACTGTAAGAGCAGTATACCTACCCCATCTTGAAAGACAAATATATGAACAAAGAGGTGAAAAGAGCAATATACGAGGGAGTGGTTTGACACCAATTACTGTTGCTGGGGCAGAGACATGGAGCATGACATGAGGGAGAGAGGAGAGTACGAATTCAGGACCCGCGGAGATGAAATGTGTTGAGACGGTGATGGAAGACGAGGAGAGACAGAGTGAGAAAAGAGACAGTGAGGGAGAGCGTGGGTGTGAAACCCATGATGGAATAAGGTGGACGCAGCCAGATAAGATGGTGGGGACCCTAGAAGGAATGCAGGAAGAGCAGAGTTTTCCAGTAGGTAAGTGGAGGTGGGAGACCCGGAGGGAGTGAGGCCGAGAGGAAGACCACGGAAGAGATGGGAGGGACACAGTGGAGGATTCATTAAGGAGACACCAGATGCCATGCAATGGATGAGCTGCATGGAATGGATCGCTGATCGAATAGAACACAATTGGTAAGCGGAGGTTGCCCCACTGACAAGCTGAGCCTTAAATGGGAGAGGATGTAAGATGTAAGTAAGTAAGATTATAATATATATATATAATATATATAAATATATAATAGTATATATATATTATATATATATATATATATATCATATATATATATATATATAACTATTATAATATATATAATATATATAATATATCAGGGTTGGCCAAACTGATAAATCCAAATTGACCATTAATCATTGATTATCATCAATTTACTTTTTTCATGAAAAAATCAGCATGATTTTTCTTGATTGTTTTAAGCAGAATTTTTTTTCTATGTCTAAATAATAATTATTACCCTGTTATCCACCTATCAAATGATAAGATTACTTCATCTATATAATAAGCAAATTCATCAATGTATTTTCAAATCATCTCGCACTAAGGAAATAATAAAATAGATTACTCAGCATATTATACAGTAAAATACTAGGTCAGTTCTATAACATTTAAATAATCTTAATTAAACCAAATTAATAATTATATCTTACTTGTATTAGGTAAATAATTCAGGATTATTACTAATTTATCAAAAATAATAAGTTAAAAACGGCAATGTGTGCCTTACCACAAATCAAAAAGAATCAAAGAATAAACCAGCCCTGATATATATATATCATATATATATATATATATATATATATATATATATAATATAATATCTTATATATATATATAATATATATATTATTATACTATATATATATATATAATATATATATATAGTATATACTATATATATATAGATATATATATATATATATATATAGCAACAAATAAAGTTATTAACAATTGAATGATATATTGCTATAATTTAGTTAAATCAAAGGCAATATAGTATGTTTAATCTACTTACTTGCTTTAAAACTATGTTCTTGAACTTTATATTTTTTTCAATGTTCCTGTACCTCCTCATCTCCTTCACGAGCTGTTTCATATCTTTTATATGTTGTAAAGTTGGGCCAGTATGCCTAATCACCAACCAGCCAGTTTCTTGGAATTAACTGAATTCCATCTTCAAATTCAATAATGTAATAATTTTCATTTTTGATGAATGAAGGCATCTTTCAAAATATATATAACTGCAATATATTTAGTCTATTACACTACCTTATAAATAGTACTTTACATATATTATATACATAAGTTTTTATTTCTCACAATGTATGAGAGGAAAAACTAAATATTCGTTATTTCCAACTGATATTTTAACGCATTTAGAATTAATTTCTTTCATTGGCCACTTTAAAACTTTTGTAGAAACATTGCCTACAAGATAAATATCTAGTAATGACGAAGGGCAAGGGATTTTAAAATAATCCTCTTTTGATTCCTATTCCACTCCATCAATTAAAAATTCTTTAATTTTTTAGCAATATTGAATATTTTTCAATGTCAACAGTTCACCACTAGCAAATTGAAGCTATCAAAATTTTTTCAAAGTTGTGGCAGGTTGCCAACTAGGAATTTATTTTTATAGTAAATTTTAATTTAAACTTAATTAGTTCGTCAAGATAATTATTTATTTTGTTAGAAATTAGAAAATTTAACATTTAATTTAATTTGACACAGTGAAATCAAAAACATAGTTACAATGATTGCAAATATTTATATATATATATATATATATATGCTCTAATGTTTTTTGCGCATTTTTTCTATTGTATTTTGAAAACGAAAACTAGCTTTGAAGGGTATCTAACACTATATAAATAATATTACTATATATATATATTATATCATATATTATATATATATATTATATACATATAATATAATTATATTATATATATATATATATATATATATTGTCAATTACAATAAAACGGTATAAAATATGGTACATAAATAAATAATATATAGGAAAAATTATTAATAAAAATTATTAAAAATTATATATAAATATAAATATATAAATAATATATATAAAAAAAATTAATAATAAAAATTCTTTATTTTAATCCGATAAAATAATATTCAATACAGTGGAGTTGAAGCCAGAATTTCAGATACACTCAGATCCAGACTCGGATATCCACAACTTTGTTTTGAGAATTTACCAAAAATATTCTTAGGATGTTCACAATTTTTCATACAAGCAAGTTCTTTTGACTAATTTGGCTTGTCCACAATTCTAGATTCACATCTCTACATCCAGCCCTTTTGGAATATGATTTTGGTAATTTTCTAAGTATATTCTAAGAATATACAAAATATCCCGGGATGTGTGTAGAACATTTGGAACTAGTATGGAATATGCTGAGCACATCATGTGCTATGTGGGAATATTAATTATATGTATGATATATATATATATTAGATATCAAAATATATAATATATATATATATAATATATATATATATATATATATATATATATTATTAATATATATAACATTTTATAATAGTTTCACCATAAAAAATATATTTTCTTTGGAATAAAAGGACAGTCCCAAGATTAAATATTTAAGATTTGGCAACCAACGTAAAGAAATTGAATGTGTCAAGCTATGTACAATGGAGCTTGTTATATTTATTATAACAACGTTACTTACCCTTCTCCAAATACTTTCTATTGTGTTTGTGTTTTCTCCAGTTTCTGGATCTACGAAATATTTTGAGTGGTTCACTATTACATGTGTATAGTCATACTTTTTAATTAGTTGATAACCTTTCCATTTATCAGTTAATATTTTTGTCTTCTTCTCTACATTATCTTTTATTATTTTTATTATTGTAGGGTCAGCCTCCAGGTTAGGCGACGCACAAAGCTAAAAAACTATGATAGGTACACTAAAATTGAGTACATTTTTGGAATCACGATCAAATTTTAGTTAGGAAATGTACAAAGTAAATAAATATTAACATAAAATAAAAAAAATTTAAATAAGAAATTTTTAGGGATGTACGATAAGTTTTATTATATTACAACGGCAGAAATAATTATTTGCATTCCTAAACAATGAGCAGGAGTTGTTAGGTTTTTTACAGTACTACGGTTTAAACCTAGCCTAACCTAACCTAACCCTAACCTAACTAAACCTAACCTAAAAATACTATTATACTATATATATATATATATATATATATATATATATACTATATAGATATATATATCTATAATATATATATATAATTTAATATATAAACATAAATAATATATAAAAATATATATATTATATATATACTATATAATACTATATATATATATATATATATATATATAATTATAAAATAAATTATAGTGTAAATTTATGTACATCATCTAAATTATATAAATATAATATATATATATTAATATACATATATATAATGAATATATATATATAATATATATATATAGTATTATATATATATATATATATAGTATAAGTATATTTATATATGTATATATATTATATATTATATATATATATATTTACTAGATTTGGTCAAGATGCACTTGCATGATAGTTCAAGGACTTTCGTTCAGAAATCGACGTTGCAGAGAACTCACGATCCATTTGACAAGGTAATAGTTTAATTATTATCTTATTTATGATTTATTTATTTTTATTTTTATTTTTTTTTGAGAGGAGGGGGACTTTTCCTAACTAAAATTTGCTCTTGAGTCCAAAAACTGTCTTCATTTTTAGTGTAGCTAATCGTAAGTTTTTTAACTGTGCGTCGCCTAATCTGGAGACTGGCCTAATATATATATTCTCTTTCTTTCTTTTTTAACTTTACACATTTAAAATTTTCTTCATTTCTCTCTCTATCCCTCTGCACAGACCATTATTTGCTTCTCACCATTCCTACCGTTATTATACCTACGTTTGAAAAACGCTTTCATGACTATTTCTACTGTTTCACTCCCTCTCCTATTTTATTTTTCTTGATTCTTACTATTTCTCTGACATACACTTAATATAAAACTGTTTCAAGTCGTTTATAGTTGCTTTTAAACGTTTGTCTGCTCTTGAATTCAATAATGTTTGAAATAAGTAAAACGATTTTGAAAAATTTCGCCATAACTGTAGCTTACTACTTGAAATAATACGTTCACAATTAGATAAGGCTGTCTCACATTTTTTACATTTCCTGCAAAGAAATAGTATTTATAATTACTTTTTTATAACACTACACTCGAGTTCACATGTTTTACAATATTTTTCTTAACAAACAATATTTTGTTCTTGCATAAAATCTAATATCACACATCTCATCCTCTGTTATGATATTTAACACAGCCTCTACACTTCATTTTCACATAATATAATCTTTCTATATAATTAGCTTCTCGTATTACAACCGTTCTGACAGCGACTGGCAACTTATCTTTAATGCTTATCTGGTTAAAAAAGAAATCCCTCTAAAGTGGAAAATACAAAAGTTTTAAGTAAATATACCTTTTCGTGAAAGATCCTACTTGACTAGTCTATATATAATATATTACTACATATATATATATATATAATATATATATATAATATATATATATATATAATAATATAATATATTTATACTAATATATATATATATATAATATATATATATATATATATATATATATGGGGAGGGATCAGTACACCCGAACTTAAATTAAAATTGTTGGTAGAAGGAAAA
>JABUQX010004602.1:0-42500 GCA_015478945.1 Trachelipus rathkii
GAGGAGGATGAGAGTAGACGTGAGATGCAGGATGCATGATGAGACGCAAGAGAGAGATGAGGAGAGTTAGAAGGAGCAGAGAAGACAACGGACGAGAAGTACGAGATTAGAAAGAGCGATGTAGATTGATTTGCAGCAAGAAGAAGAACAGGAATGTCAAGACATGTCAGTTGCAGATGAGGTGTGAAAGAGAAATTCCGACAGTACGCATACGGAGTACATACCTTCCTAGTTTATATTTAAGGATTGAATTGTGTACAAGAGTTTGAGTGTGTTTATTAAGTTCTTATCAAGGAGGGAAAACAATTATAAAGTTTTTCGAGAGAAAATAGGAGATATTATCTTCAATATAGAAAGGACATTATCTGTAGATTCACGGAATGACTTAGGACAAAAATATTGCACAGAGTTAAAGCTGGTGAATAATAAAAGAAAACACTGACACCAACAATTGAAAAAAAGAAATGACTTAATGATTATCAAATGGGTACACGTTAATCAGGAAATCTGATGAATAGATCACAATAACAAGGGTAGAGATACAAAATACTTCCAGCAAACTGTACACTGCTTATGTGCATTAAAAGTCAACGGGGCCGCAAGGTCGCAAATTGCGTGGGAGTAGAAAGATAAGGGCATTTGACATGACCAATCAATAATTACTAATAATGAGATCAATATACAAAAATCGATGATAGGATTGAACTTTTTAAAATGAACAAATAAAAATAATAATAATTACGAACATAATTAATAAGAACGTAATAATCACTAATAATTGAGTCATACAATATTAAGTAAAGTAAATTTATAGAAATATATATAATAATTAATAGTTTTTTTAACAATTAGAAATACAACCTCAGTTGTAGGTTTATAACTAATTTTATAAGTAGGATCTAACTCGTGTGACCAATAATGATTTCAAGAAAACCAGCAATTAGTAAGAAGCAACAAACATAGTAATAATCCACAAGAATGATTTAATATATATTAGATATATAATAAACACTAATAGATCAATTAGAGTGAGAAAGTAATTTAAGTGATATAATATTATCAACTCAATAAATAATCACAATTAGTAAGTAAATAAATCATCAATTAATTCTAATCTATTCCAACTAATCAATATAATGAATAACTAAATTAGAGACAATTTATTTCATAATGAACTATTAGTTTAAAGCATACGCAATACATAGAATAAAATAACTTACAAATAATTCCCTTAAATAGTATTTATAACAATCGATAAATGAGAATAGACCGACTCTAAGTGACACTAGAGCATTAATAAAAATAAATAATTAGATTATAATATTACATTTATAACATAAATAGAATCCACACACAATTATGATATTTAGCAATATCTAAAATAATAGAATAAATAAATACTCATATAATAGTTCAAATAATAAATCAATAATACCATATAAATATCACCTGAACTTGGTACTAATTATAGATGCACAATTGTTACAGTTGGCATCTTAATATTAATAATATATTTAATAATAATAATAAGTAATTGAATATTTAATTGAGATTAATATAAAATAAA
Organism: Trachelipus rathkii; assembly: GCA_015478945.1. NCBI lineage: Eukaryota > Metazoa > Arthropoda > Malacostraca > Isopoda > Trachelipodidae > Trachelipus > Trachelipus rathkii. Next base: position 1,568 of record JABUQX010004602.1, read on the forward strand.
TTTATTACATAATTTACAATTAGTAAAATAAATTAAGTGATATATAATTGTGTTGATTGTTTTTCTCTCAAATATCACATTAAATTTATTGACTTTCTATAATTAAATGATAATTAATGATAATGATAAAAGATCTGATATAATAGATCAAAAGGTTAATATTTGTATAAATAGAAATAGAAACAGGAATACATTGATTGAATGTATTTAAAATTAGATAAAATTCAAGAATTATTAATATGATTACTTATACAAACATAATATATTTTTTGCACGTTTTTAATCAGATAAAGAAATGATAATAAATAGGAGTCTAACTAAATAATTAAATATATTATATACATATTAAATGAACTATTAAAATTATATTAATAATTATATTTAGATTTAATAATATAGTAATAATAATTATTTATAATACATAGAACACTATTATAAGTCTATAGATTAGCTTCAAAGTTACGTTATCAACTAATGAAGTGAGGTGAAAGAATGGTTCATATTAAATTGACTAATAAATTATATAGATCAATGAGAGTACTATAATAATGTAAATTGTATTGATAACTGGCAAATCACCATATTGAATATATAAAGTTAAATAAAATCTTATGATAATACATAAATATGTCAATACATAATTCAATAAAATAAATACGTAATTTCAAAATACATATGAGGTCTACCAAATTTCACTAATAACTCAATAATCTCAATTCTATAAATAATGATTATTTAAAAAAAATTGACGGTGTCCAGTATGTAATTGAGTATTCTAATTAATATATAAATAAGTAACAAATGTTAAATTAAAATAATATAAACAATATAGATTAATTGAATACTAAAATTACAATAATATTATTATATATTTATAATATTAAATTAAATAAATTACCTAAACTTAGACTGAGCATGTATTTAATTCAGTAAAAATCAAGCATAGAGCATAAAATAATTAATAGGAATTATGCTTTCGGGACTAATTAGATGGACGTGATATAGATACTCAATTCGAAAAGGATAAAAATAACTCTATTATAATTAATTATTATAATATTGGTAAAGACTAAATAACTACTCAATCGAAACGTAGAAATAAAAATATTAATGGTGAATCATTAACATCATTAATTAAGTTCATGGCATATACAAATAAACATATAATTATAAATAATTAAATAAATAAATGAATAAATAATATAATTAAATTTAATATAATCGATTATAAATTAAATTATAACATAATTATTAATATAATATAATATAAATGGAGAATATAATTATAAAGTATAGCCAAAATACATAATAATATAAATAATTTCAACTCTATGAGTAATATCGTTGAAATATATATTTTTCAGACACGTTATATAATCTATGTAAGTCAAGAACACGGACATGAATTAGCCGTTCTATGTAATTATAGAACTGTAATAAGCTAGGGTAGGTTAAAACAAATTAATGACAGCAGTAATTGAGACAAACATTAATGATAAGAGTTGTAGTAATAACAACAAAACTAGTAACAAAAATAACTACAGCACCAGCAATAATAAAAAAAGAATTCAGAGTAACAAAAAAAAAAATATATAATATATAATCAATATAAAAGAATAACAAATCAAACATTCTAGCAACCAAACAAACTAAATTTATATTATTCCAATCTATACATCTTCGGCAGTCTGCAAAGGTATTACGATCCATATTAAATGAATGATCCATTAGGTACAATAATATTTAATTCTTTATGAATTTATTATTCTTTTCAATAACATATAAATATTATTAGGATATGAATTATAGATTATTATATAGTAAGAGTTTACATTGAGAAGCGTTATTATTAGTATATTATAATATATATATAATATATAATTATATTATTAATATTATAACAAACACAATAAGCTACAGGGAAAAGGAATACATATTGGAATCCTGGTAAAAATTATGTCCAAGATATTAGTAAAAAATAAAATAAAAAAAAATTAATCTGTTTTTAAATTATAAAATATGAAATTAACAGTAACCTGTAATTTAGGTCTTATTTAATACCTTGATTCTGCCGTTAAAATAAATAGATTTCCTATTAAATTTTGTTCTATTTTTGTTTATTTTTACTAAAGATACCTCTTTCTGGCTTTCTTTTAGTCGGGGTCTCGGTCATTCCGGAGTACTACAGGGTAGGACTAATACCAACCATATATATATATTAATATTAATTAATATAATAATTAATTATAATATTATTATATATATTATATATATCTTAATATAATTTATATATAATTGATTCGATACACGTCGATTCGAGTGTTAGTACTTCAGTTGTAGAATACAACCAGAGGGAGATATGTACGATAAATATATCATTAAGTATAATGATAATAATAACTCATCTGAATATATATATATAATATTAGATAGTAGAGAAAGAAGATAGGATATATAAGAGATTGTGAAAAAGAAGAATAATTATCGTAAGTATCGATTTATTAATTTAGATAGTATAGTGAAGTCGAATCTGGGAATCTATTATATAATGATTTTGATTGGTAATATTATAATTTACTCATTAGAGAAGAGAGAGTAGAAAGATAACAAATTTCAATTCATTCTATGTCAGTTCGAGAGTTTGCAAGTGAAATCAATTTTTAAAATACTTGCATTCTAAGAATGATTAAAAATTTTTTAAAACAATTTATAATTTATTTCAAATTTGTAATACTGTGAATTGGAGAGAGACAACCAAATTAATCATTTTACCCCAGCCTTACCATTTTACCCTATTTTACGGTATAAATATAAATAACAATATGGTTTATAATTATAAAGAACATAAATATAAAATACTTAATTACCTTTTCTAGATATACCTATAAACAAGTTACTATCGTTTACGATAGTCATATAATAGTATCAACTTTTTTCACAAATATCTCTATTCCTAATTTAGGTAGTCAAGTTAGGGTACTTGGATTAATCACCTTTCATATCATTAATTTATCTTTATTCAGCGAATTGTGGTTAGATATTTAAATCGGTTTAAACGAATTAATACTAATTTAGATAAAATGTTCTTCATTTTGGTGTAATGATAAATAATATATGTTTAATGATTAAATTATTATTTTATATATTTAGGGGAGCTAAAGGTGTTATAATATAATTATTAATATAAATAGTGTAAATATTAAGTTCTTAAACTAAAACTATAATTAGTAAATTATACAATTTAAATTATCAGAAAAAAAATGTTCATTAATAAAATAATAACAGTGATAAATTATATAGTTAATCATGACAATTTTTTAATTCAAAATCGTAAGAAATAAGTTAGGTGATAATTGATAGTGTAGTTTAGGATATATGTTGGATTGATAGACATCTATAAAAGTTGTAGATACGAGGCGGTAATTCATATTCAAGGTCTCTCAGAATATTGTAGAATCATGAGTGTATGGTAGATAAGTAGATATTTAGTAGTCTCCTTGATTTAATGATTTATCTTGTATATAGATACCAGTTTTGAATTTCTGCCTATAGTTTTACTTAATAATAGTAGTGAATCTTTATTTTAGATACTATATGTATATGATTAGTTTTGCTCTGTGTAGACCCGATGCTATTAAGGGTAGGTAGTCCTGGATATAGAGTTATGTATAGGTTTCAATTTTATGATATGATGATATATTCTGTATATTTTCTCTTAAATTTTTTTTTTAATTAATATAAATATTATTATCTATTAATTATAAGGGGAACAAAAACCCCTTTTTTTATGTCGCCCGAGGTAGGCGCAATCAAGTGTTTTAACGAGTTCAAACAAAAGGAGAGGGTCATCAGGATTTTGACAAACATGAGATAGAGTTGATTGGGAAATGTGATGACTAATTCACACAAAATGGAAGGTTGTGGGACGCTTTCGCTATCGTACTTCTAGTTCGAGAAACTTGTGTAAGTTGATGTATTCATATCTCATTCCTTCTCTTTGGAATTAGGGCGTCTGCCTGGCTTGTTGTTAGTGGATGGTGTTGTTTTATCGTCTGGTGGTATGGAATATTAGTGTTGGTTGATGGTGTGATGTGAGTGTTAGTTGTGATGTGTGTGTGGTGTTGTGGTGATGTGTACGTGTATTTCAGGCTCATAGCATAGCGAGCGTGACGTGATCTATATAAAAGTAGGCCAATATAAAATAACAAACATTAAAAAAAAAAACAAGTAAGGAAATGAAGAAAATATAATGGAAGGAATAGTATGTCGATCTAATTAACTTGGTTATATACTAGCCGGGCAAAGAGGGTAAAATATTGAGGGGGTAATTTCAAATAGAGGAGGCTCTATAGTGTACATAGGTCTATTATACCAACGTATTTATATGAGCCAAATTACAACTGAGTGGATTATTCGAAACACTAGTTCCTATACTACTATATAATCTAACACGATGATTTATCTTAGAGACGCTTTTAACGATGTAGTATATATATAAATAATATATATATATATATAATAATATATATATATATTATTATAATATATATATATAAATATAATATACTATTTAATAATTATATATACTACTATAAATATTTATATATTATATATAGTATATTTATATATAAAGTATTATCATTTTATTATTTTATTATAAACACGTTGGGTATTGTCTATTTTGTGTTGAAAACTTATTATAGTTTTTTAGAGAGCGTAAATTTTCTCTATATTCTCTCTGTCACTCTCTATTACTACTCTATATTCTATCTATTATCTCATATTCATCTCTCTTCTCTAATCTCTCTATCTGCTCTTACTTCTCACACCTCAACATACACGTAACTAACACCACCTCATAATATATATATGAATATATATATATATCTATATATATATATTAGTATCTTATATCATATCATATATATTTATATACATCACTATATATATACACCACATATACTATAGTATAACTATATATATACTAGCACCAACCTATATACACACACATCACTCACTTAATCAACACTCCATAAACACTCACCATGCTTAATATATAACTATATATATACATATACATTATACTATACTATACTCATGTCTACACGCACACACTATTGAGAATAAATGTACAAATATTCAAAATGAATAGGATTAATAAGTTTTGAATACTAAATGACAACTATAATTAAAGTTATACGTATGAACCTTGGATTTAGCTTTGTATTTATGTTTTAATTTTACTGTATACAGCCAAATACATTAATATTCTTTAGATAATTATATAAAATAAAATAAGTGAATATATATATTAACTATTTCTATAGCAAAACTTATATATTAATATATCCAAAAATAATAAATAATACTTTTTTTCTGTTAATGATATCTTGAAATAAGCATATATAATATATCAAGTGGGGTATCTTTCCCTATGTAGTAAGTATAGAAAGATTGGATAACACATCTTAATTTATAAAAGCTGATTACTATTTTAATATCTTTGTCATAAATATCGTAATATATTCCAACGTAGCCAAATTTCTGCAAAGTATTTTAACTTCTAGGCTATGAATTATTCTCTATACTGAAAATAGTAACATAAATACTGAGTAAAAAAAAAATTTTATGTGAGTTTGAATTCAAAATTGTGTATTAAAGATCGTATTTATATATATAATATATAATTTATAATGTTTAGGGGGGAGTGATGATTATTAATAAATACTAAAAAGAAAAAATTATAGAAAAATGAATAGAAATGTTAAAATAATGAGATGCCATAGTGAAATATTATAAACCATTGACTCATGATATTACTGTCATTATAATTATTAATGTTTTTTTATTTAGGATTGTTAAATTTAGGAATAGTCTTAAATCTATATAAAAAATCGCTATACTGAACTTGTTTCATAATCTTCCTGCTTATAAGTAATTGACTGGCCTCGATCAGGCTATTTAGAGTAAACTTCACACCTAGTATATGACTTTATTTTAGTATATAGATGGATAATATGTATGTAAGCATAAATATATATAATATTATGGATATGTGTAATAACTTATATATTAAATACGATGAGTGATATATATAGTAAGTATACTTCGTCTGATCTCAGACTATATGTGGACTTATATATATTGTTAAACTCAAATTACATCTCGATAGATGCTAATTAGTGAACTTCTTGTGTATTATTATGATTGAATCATTTTGTAGATTAAAGTTTATTTAATATGTAATATATAATATATAGAATATAGATTGAAATGAAAATATATTTAGAAGAAAATGGAGATTATATCAGTGATAATGTATAATCATTATGAAGCTGTAGTTTGAATGATAAGTTAAATGATGCTAATTTCATATCACAGAATAAGAGTAATATAAAATAAGCTGGTGAATGTTTATTATCTAGTAAGTATATATAATTTGGATCGGAAATTGTACTAATAATTACACTGTACACAGATCCAACTGTGAAAGATCTATTTGTTTGAACGATCATATATAAAATTGAACTACAGCATGAAACGATGATATTGCTTATAGTTAGACTAATTGAGCATTTGCTCAGATAAAGCTCCTTCAGAATAATTTATAGAGAAGCCACAATCACTTGTAAACATTTACGAGCCTATATCTAGACATATATGATTGATATCTAGCATCGGCAGGTATATGCTAAATTATTAGATGGCGCATATAAGGGTGTGACTACATAAAGTAAAAACTTTGGAAATCTTTTTTAGATAGCACGTTATTTAATAGTTGGAAGAGTTGGAAGATATTATATACTCGACGATACATCGGAGTCTGGTGGTATTAAGTGAAAGCAAATAGCTCGCGAAATTTATAGATGTGGGGACTTTATATAGATTCTTTCGTGCGTAGGTTCGCTCTCTCAGAAGTTCCTATAAACATGTTTCTAAGTGTCGGTGTTGAATTGCTGCATAATCAAAAATAAAATAATATAAATACACGTGTAATTATTGCGACCATTAAAATTCTGAAATAATCAATTTTGTATAATTTTATAACTTTTATTTATTTATATAATTCTTCCCTAGTATTTAAATATTTAGAAAGTATTAACTTTCCTATCTAATATCTACTACTACTACTATTATTATAACTAATACTTATATATGACTACTACTACTACTACTATACTTCTACTACTTTAACTAATTTAATTTATTAATATAATAATTAATATATCAATATATTCTATATTTATAACATTATACAAACGTGAGTATCATTGACGTTCCACTAAAATAAAATTCCTCAATTAAAACTTATTACATATAATAATATTAACAATAACTAAGATATATAATAATTATATAAATAATAATATTATAAAATAAGACTAATAATTATATATCAATTATAAGAATCACTCACACTACAGGACTGACATTCACATCTCTCGTGCGGATAAAGCTAATAAGTTAACTATTATGAACAAGGTTGATTATCTATGCTCAATAATTGTCAATAAAAGTTAGAATAAATAATAAATTACTTTAATTGTTATTATTTCAATTTTATATTATTATATTTCGACAAACTGTATAAATCGACAATGCAAAATAGAAGATAAAATAATATAATAATAAGAAAGCCAATAATCATTATTAAACAAACTCGTATATTAAATAAAAGTTAAAAATTTTATATTATTATGATTACATAAATTTTTAAATAACTTTATAATATTATGTATATTATGTTACTGGCATTTAAATTTTATTTACTCTGATTATTATTATAAAATGGATTTTTCTTTTTTTGAAAGCTTAAGATGTGACTGAGTTATTTTTAAAATTATTCATTCGAGTATTATTTGTCCATATATTATATTATAAAATTGTTTAATGAGATAGGTTATATACGTATATAAATGTTTCAAAAATTTATTTACTGAAGTATTGGAGATTTTTTTATATAGGAATAATATATATTATTTATTTATTGTTTATAGTTTATTATATTATTTGTTTACCATTTAGGAAGCATACTCGTATGTGGATGTTATTATAGGTAAATCATATAAAATACATCAGAGTAATACAATTTGATTATGAGGTCTCGAACCCATGCCCTGTGTATGCTCTCTATAGCACAACTGATTCTGGTCACCACGCGTATTCCTATATATAGAATACATTTAAAAAATTCTAATACCTGAATAAATTTATCCTTTGGCATCTCTTTACTGTAAAATAATATATTATTCATTATTATCAAATAAAGATTAATTTATATTAATGAGTATAATAAATTCATTAATTAATTTTATATATTATTATTATTATATATGATACAGTTTTCATTTCAGTCATAAATGATTATATTTTATAAATTAATTATATATATATATATTTAATTAAAATATATCTTTAATAATATTATAATTATTATATTATTATAATTATCTAATATGTTGTCTTGTAATAATAATAGATATAATAAATAAGATTTAAACGATTGAAGTACGTAATAGATAAATTACTAATTAGAATAGTTACCTAACAATGTTTTTACGTAAATTATATATATTTTACTATAATTATTAGATATAATTATTAATTATAATACTGTCATGTACTTCCTCTCATCGCTATCTTTACCACTTTCAGTAATTATATTATTTACTATACAATGTATTGATTTAATTTAATATTATAATTAATTTATGTACTTTATATTAATTATATATTATTTTATATTATTTAAATTATTATATTTAATTTATTCATTATATATTTTATTATTATTATTAATATTATTATTATTATATTATATATTATTATTATTATTATACTATATTATTATTATTTAATTATTTATTATTATTATTATTATTTATATTAATTATTTTATAATTATTATATTATTTTTTAATTTATATCTTATATATTATTTATATGCTAATTATATTAATTATTATATATTTAATTTTATATAATTATTATTATATAATTATTATTATTTTATTATTAATTATTATTATTATTTATTTTAAATTATATTATTTTTCCTTTAATACTAAATTATTTAATTATTATTATTATTAATTATTATTATTATTATTAATTTATTATTTAATTTATTTTATATTATTATTATTATTTAATTATTTATATATTATATATTTTATTATTATTATTATTATTATTATTATTAGCTAAATAAAATATCTTTCTCAAGTGGGAAAAATACAAAAATTTTATATTATTAAATAACTGTATAGCCTACATCTATTAACTTTACGGGAATAGATTAATAATTCATAATAAAATTACTCTCAACTCTCTATCTATTTTCATTTAGATAATAAGAAATATTATATATATATAATATTAATATATATATATATATATAATATATAGAGAGAGTGATAGAGTAAGAGAGAGAGGAGAGAGAGAGAGAGGAGAGAGAGTATATGAGAGAAAGAGTAGAAATACAGGTTACTTTAGAGTCTAGCCGCCGTAATATTATAATATATAGTATAATATTTAATATTAATATATATATATTTATTATAATATATTAAATTATATATATATATATATATATATATTATATTATATATATTATAATATTAATATAATTAATATTTTTATTATATAGTATGATATATACTTCTCACTATACCTGATTACCATATCATGAGGAGGGGCATAAATATCCTGCGTCAATACAGTACCGCGTACGCAACAACCTGCCCTTCAAGCTTCAGAGATCCTAGAAGGACAGAGATAAATATAGTTCCAGTATTGTATATCTGAGGGTTGTAATAAGTTTAGTTAATAACCATGAGATAGAGAAAAAGCGAGAGATATGTGTCCTCCGGGACTGAGTTTAATCAGTTTGATCAAGTAATTATATATTAGTATAATGTGAGTGGATATGGTTTGAGGTTGAAATTAATGATGAGCTTGTAAATATTGTATTAGTTTAGCGTTATGGTATTAGGGTAGCATATCTTATAACATTGGGCTCAAATAGATGACTTAAACTGGTTACTATTTATTTGGTAGTTTACGAGTATATTGAATTCTGTTGCTCTTTATAACTGGATGGGATCATTTGATTAATAAATAGTATATGTTTTCTTGTATAGTGGTATTAATCACGTCTATAAAGTAAGTTATTATTCTATGTTTAAGTGTTTCTGTGTGAGATTTCTATTGTTTGGACTGTCATATGTATGTTGTAATGTTGATGATAAGTGAAATGTTGTTACAGTAATTTATAATTTGTTTTAGGCTAATAATACGAAACGGTGAAGTAAGGAGGATTGCTTGAGTCTTGTGGTGGAATAACTGAGGTTTATAGAGAGGAAATGTGTAATGGGTGGCTTGGGGTGTTACTTGTGTTATTTAATAGGCATAATAATTGGCATTAGAAAAAAGTTTACAGCTTGCTGTATACTCTTAATGTTGTTTTAGCAATCAAGGTTTAATTTTGGTTTCTCAGATGTAGGTGTTGTTGTGATTGCATTGTACTGATAATATAGTGTAATAATCTTTTATATGTATAATTTTTAGTGTAACTTATTTGCTTTGGTATCTTTTGGAGATTTATCCTATTATTGTATGTTATATTATTATCAGTGGTGGGTGCAAGTTGATAGAAGGACGTTCAGATTTTAGTAATCGGTAATTCGAATGTAATGTTGATATATATTATGGCATAGTGGAATGATCTGTTTAGATGTAATTGTTGAAAGTCTGTTTGCAGCGATGCGTTATTCTATAATATGTATTTAAGTCGGTTCTTGTTTGCATATGAAATGTATGCTTGTCTGTCATGTTTTATGATGAATAGAGGTAGAGAATTGAGATGTCAAGTTTGTTACTCCAATGATTAGGAGAAGTTTTTGTTGATTGAGCTTTATAAGGCATGTTGTTTAAGATAGAACTAGGGGAAATTGTGGATAGGTAAGTCTCTGAGTCGTTGGTGATTAAAACATCAATTGTTATAAGGTTTTAGTATTTTTGCAGTGAGGCGGTAACATTCTCTTTCTGTACTAATCCATGATTTGATAGATGGTTGATGTATTATGTCGTCTAGGTATTGTGTTACCGCTATATATATATTATATTAGGTTCTGGGTGTGTAGTGGTTTATAAGTATAATATCGTTCTCGTCGTAGGTTGATTTCTTAATTTAGTAGTGGCTGTTTGTGGTTGTGGGAGATCGAGCCGTGTAATGGTTGTAATAAGTGTAGGTTGGAAAGGTGAAAACTATTTTTGAACACTAACTAATTTAATTATTATATAACCCGTTTATGTTGTTATTGATGTTTAATATTCTGGATTTTGTATTGTTTGTTTGTAATTGTGCTGTTCTTACTATAAATATCCTTAAAGTTTTAATAAAAATCTCATATTTCTTTTTAGTTAGTGGGTGATGTTAGATTTTATTTGTTATTTTGTGTGAATCAATTGTTACTGTTTAGGTTTATAACTTATATTATTTATTCGAATTGCTTTTTGATGTCGATTTGCTATGATAATTATATATATATTTATGTATTCTTGTACTGAGTAGGTTTTGAGTTTAGGCCGTTGATACATATATGTTCGAGGCTTCTCGATATTCCATGCTTATGGTTGCGGGTTGGTAAAATTGTTAGTTTTGGCGTTTAGCCGATCTTGGAACAGAAAATAGCTAAGTGATGGATCATGGAATTCACTAGATTCTGGAAATGATTGATGTCGGCCAGCTTTTAACCTTTTCTCTTTTGATTTATGATATTGGGAGTTAATTTCGGCTTACGATCAGTAACAAATTCCATCTCAGTGGGACGGGACCCTCCTGTGGGTATCCTCAAAAGGTGGTTGGAGTTTTAATATGTGACCAAGATGGGGTAATGATATGCACGCAAAGGGACACCATACCCCTCCAATCCCCCTTCCTCTAATTGTTGTACCCTTTTCTCTCTGGTCAACTCATTTTCCTCTCCTTTATATAATATATCAGACTGGTATCTTTCCTGTTTAGTTTTGGGTATATATATAAAATATATAGCTTTTTTCCAAATGGTGGTAGTCCCAATGATAATTTATGGTTCTAGTCCTGCTTTGTATGGTTAATTTGTTTCTTTCTGGAATGAATTACACAAGCTGTGTCATCACTAAGGTGGGATGTGAGGTAGTTTATTATTGCTTGAGATTTGTCTGTTTGGCCAAGTATTTGCTATAAAGGTGAGTTTATTAAGTTATGTATTTATACTTTGTTTGTATATATCTTCCTTAGATTTAAGTTGTTGAGTTAATCTTCTCCATCTCCTAGTTGGGTCGTGGTTCGAATATTTTATTTTGAATAATAAATTTTTACTTGCGTTAGAAGAAGATATCTTAAATATTGACTCCTTTACATCTTAAAGTAATTAACGTACGAGAGTGATGGTGCGAATATAGGGTTTACGATCTCATGACCAAGAATTAGCAAAAACGATATTGATTATCATTAGCGAAGACTATAGATAACTTGCCTACGTTGATTGTTTGGTGGGAGTTCGTGGGTTGTTGGTTACGAGTGAATCTGTGTCTTAGGTTGTTTTTGATTGGATTCGTTGAGTCGCTCATTGATTGGTTCTAGGTTGGTGAGTTTGTGCAAGTAGTTTCATAAGTCATATTCATAATAGTATATATTACTTTTATTATATATCACTTGGTGAGGAGTATTAGGTTTCGTTTGTGTGTATGGATAGTATCCTCTTTTTGGATGACTCGGAGGGCTGCTCCGTTGTTGTATGAATAGTTGATGTGGATTTGCTACGAAAAAGCTGTTGCTGTTCACTGCTATACAGCATTTTTATGATTTGCGGACGTGTTATTTACAGACTGCGTTATTCTAAATCTGTCTGTTATGTGTCTATTTCTGAGTGTAACTTATTTTTCTCCATTTGATATTTCTGAGGAGTGAGTTGCGATTTTGGTTTTTTGATATTTAGTGATGATGTATTTCTAACTTCTCATTGTGGTTAGGTTTGTTTGGTATAATAGTACAGTTTATTATAGTACTATTATTATATACTACAACTAAATCTCTATTCTCCACGAGTATCCTAATTTCACTTATTATGGAATCAATATCTCTAATTTATATCTTACCCGTTAACTATCAATAATAATCTATAATATACTTAGAATTATATAATCCACTTACCCTATTAATGTAATTATAACACCTATACTATATATTATCAACACATTAGCACTATATTGGCCTAAATACTCACTAATATCTTATAACTAATGATTCCTCTCTCCACCCTATATACTATATACTACTATATTAATAATATAACGTAAATAAAATATAAATCGTAATAATAATATATATTCCCCTAAGCAAAACTCGTACTTATATCTACCTTACCTCACTTAATATAAAGACCCGCAAATAGTATCTCAGTTGGCTCAATAACCACACTCACATATATTCCTTTCGTTCAATATTTATATTATTAATTATACTATATCTATATTAATAATTTAAGAATAAATTATATATTAAATACTATTATTTCATTATTGTAAATCATCACATAATAAATATTTCAAGTGCGTATAATGATACTAACATATTGAGTTACTATCTAGTTTGTAATATCATTAGTTATATCAGGCAACACTATATACTAAAAATACAAGGCCTGTAGTCATAATATATATCCTAAAGCTCATATATATTCACATATAGGGCTATATTGTATATCTTATATTGGTACATTTAAAATATTATTACCTTAATTATTCAACACAATATATATAAGGAGAAGTTAGTTCAAATAATAATATATACCTTACTTATATGATATAGGTATATATTATACTATGGCAATACACCCAATTTTATATAAAGTATAATAATGAAAATATACATAAAATTAACATGAAATTGTCTACAATTACATAATTATATTATAAATGGTGAACAATTAATATCACTGATATATATAATAGCTTAAAAAAAGCACTAATCTATATACCAATATTATTATAGTAGTCATTTGCTAGAATATATTCTAATATATATTATATATATATATATAACCATATACATATTATTTTCTTTTAAGATAAATCTGTTTCTATTAAATATGATATAACCATATATTTACATATACTACACATAGTATTACTATCATACCCATACATTACTGTCATAACCATAGTAATATTATCACTACCATATATATAATATCACTACTATTATCAATACTAATATATACCAAATGAAAACTATATATTACTTAATAATAGTTCATATCGGTGAATTGCTATAGATGAATTTCCAGAATCTGTGCATTCATAAACTTAATTATATCCAAATAATTTTATAACATAACCCTTATATATATCATATGAAATGACAATTTGCTCATTATTTATTTTAAATAAAAGATGCTAACTATAAACTTTGAATCTCTTAATTTATATATTCTATATTATTATTGTATACTCACCTCACTATACTGGTGTAAATATCATCTAATACATGTATATAGATTTATATAGGCACCAACGCAACGAACAGCAATAACAGATTCTGATAAAAAGATACCAAAATTAAAACCAATAATACCTATGCAAGAATTAAACTAAAAATGTTAGTACCCACAACAAAGGCAGTGCCAAAAACGGCAATAACAACAATAAAACAAAAACAACAATAAAAACAATAGCAGAGAAGACAATGCCACTATCATCACCACCAACAACAAAAGCAAAAGAAAAGACAACACCAATCGCAGTCAACATTACATCACCACCAAATCAGCAAAAAAAAAAAACAATACCCCATAATAACAAAAGTAACAACGACAATACCAATACCACTACCACCAACACTAGATGCAACAGCACTGCTATCGCCACCACCACCAATAACAACGATAACAACAGCAAAAACAACAACAATATTTTATTTTATTTTTAATATTGTATGAGGAAACTATTAATTAAATATGAGTATATCAAGGAATAATGTATCTCTTATTTGAAAAATTTCTCACATTAATCTCTCTCTCTCTCTCTCTCCTCTCTCTCTTCGTCCTCCACAATTTCCTTCTTCTCATAATCCGTCTCTGTCTCTTCCATTATCTGTTCTTCTCTCCTCTCGTAATCTCTTCATACTCTGCGTCCTATCCCGCTCTCTCCTACAAATTTCTGAATGATCATATCTAGCTGTCCTTCTATTTCTCACATCTCATTTTCTTTTTCTAATAAATCCATCTATTTCTCACACACCCTATATAGGGTCTCTCAATCTGTCTCAAGTACATAGGAAATGTTCACCTATTTTTTTATTGGGTCTAGATTTTGGCAGTATTTTAACTGGTTAATTTCCTTTCTCAATTGATAATATATAATAATAATTGATAATATTAACTATATTAAATATATTATATCTGATAATATTCTAATATTATAACATATTTCTCGCACTCAGAATGATATTATAATATACTATTATCATTATAGGTATATACATAGGTATAACATACTATATATATTAAGGTTATATAATATATTAAGTATAATATATAATTATTTATATCATATCAATATACTATATTTATCTATTATCCTTAGTGAACTTGGACTAATATATTTATAGTCTTTCCTACTATTAGGTACTAATAATCGTATATAATATAAAGTATTATATATAATATATATATAGATATATTGTATATATGTATAATATTATTATATTTTTAAGTATATTTTCAAAAAAACTATGTGCTTTCTATATTTTATATATATATATATTATAATACTTATATATAGTATATTTACTATATATATACTATCAATATATATTTATTGTATATATTATAGGTTTAAAGTCCATGATAGCGCCGACACCCTTTTGAAAAAAAATTTAAGCTTCGGAAAGTTTGCTATTTATTGTTTGTTGTGCTCGAAATGATAGACGTAGGCGACTTTGTTTCATATAATTTAAAAAATTTGTAATTTTTAATTAGTATACTATTAGGTTTGGTAGGAAGTAAGGTTAATTAGTTATTTAAGGTTAGGTAGATTTAAATAAATAATTAGGACTTGTTTTTAAAATTTTTTATGCGTGACTTCTTTTACTGAAATAGAATGAGCGTCATATATTGAAAACGGAGACAACTTTTTTTTTTAGATTTTAAAGCAATAAGAGATATCTCTGATTATAATTTCAGTTCTAAGTTTGAGCATTTTTGGGAAATGCTTTAGAACAAAACAGTAAAGAATATATACTATATAAGCTTTTTTTATAGGTAAGGATAAATCTAATAAACTTATTCTTCCAAAGTTTCATTCCTAAAATATGAGCACTCTATAATTGAGTGGATATGATACTTAATATATATATATATATATTATAATATATATAATATAATTATATATTTATCATTTAATATTATATATTAATAATATATATATTTATATAATATATACCATATAATATATACTACTATTAATTATAATATATATATTATATATATTATTATTATAATAATATATTAATCATATATACTATATATATATATATATATATATTATAATATATATATATACATATATAATATATATATTATTAATATATATTTAGGTATTAACTATTTATATATTATATTATATATATATATATTATATTATATATATATATATATTATAGTATATATATATATATAAAATATATTATATATATATATATATATAATCTTAATAATACATTTATATAATATATTATATATTTTAATTAATATATCTATATATACTATATTATAAATATATATATATTATATTATTATATATTATTAATATTTTATTAACAATATATTTATATAAATATTAAATATATCAAAGTGGCGTATTATATTATTATCTTACTATGATTTATGAGTGAGTATATATAGGTAATTAAGTTATATAGTGGCTCTTAACATGTATGTTGCTACTATACTAAACAATCATCTAATACGAAAAGATGGGCGCCAGAAAGATATTGTGGTTAATCTATAGCTAGCTTTGATGCTACTAAGATGATGGACAGAAAGAATGATAGATACGTGTAAAAAGGTGGCTAAATGTATTCGCCTAGTCAGAGCTGTCTGGCAGTAGCTGTTATTATTTTCGGATTGTCACATACTCAGGTGGGTAGGCGCTATTTTTGACATGAATGGGGGAGGAGATTATATTTATATTTTCATTATATATATATTATATAATACATACGTTACAATATATATATTATATAATATAAATAGATATATATTATACTAATGTTATATTAATTAATAATATATAATATTTAATATTAAAATAATTAAATCAACATTATCATACCTTTCTTTTCCTTTTTTCCTCGCTATGTAACACCACGACTTAACTACCACGGGGCAAGGCCCCATTAAGTATAATGTTGCATTTTCAATTTGTACTCTAATTAAAATTGACAGGAATAAGTGTTCCTGCGTTTAAATCTCTTGACAAATTCTTTTTTTATTATTATTAAAGACAACTTAGTCATTAATTTAACTGACATCAAATCTATTTATTTTTTCATTTTTATTTTTTATTTATTCAAACCCATTTATATATTATTATTTATTTATTATCATTTTAACTTTATTTCTTTTTCTTTTACTTATTTATTTATTTTTTATATATATTTATTATTTTATTATTTACTTACTTTTCACCATAAAATTTATAAATAGATGTAGAAATAAACGAATAATCTACCCCCATTTCAAACCCTCATCCAAATTCACTGAAATATCGTAAATTCATAAAGAACTAAATTATAAATATCTTTAAATAATATATAATAATAAAATATAATAATCGGATCATTAAAATTATATAAAAAATTATAAACAATAAGTTTTAGAATAGAATAATCAATATAATAATCAATATAGATAAGGCGTAATGGGATAGTAGAATCAAGCAATACATTAAAATATAATATTATATATAAAGACTTAATATTTGAAAATAGAGTAATACAAATAAATAATAATAACATGATAAGATAAGAGTTGAGACAGATTAATTAATACATGAATAAATTAGTGAATATATAGATATTCAAGAAGGAATATTATTAACTAATAGGTATAATTAATAAAATAATAATAATATAGAAGTATATATATATAATACATAATGATATAATATTGACATAATAATAATAATTAATAAATATATTTAATTTATATAATATAATGATAATAGACTAATAATCATTATTATAGATATAAAGTAATATATATCTTTATATTATTAATTAATTAGTAATAATAGTAATAAATACATAATTACATTAATAATAAAATTAAATAATAATAATAAGCTCTAGATTTTTGGCAAGTTTTAGATAATAATAATAATTTAATTAAATAATAATAATAATAATAATATATAATATATATAATAATAATCATATAATAATAATAATATATTATATAATAATTAATAATAAATTATAAAATAAAAATATAAATAAATTATATAATAATGAGTAAATAATAATAAATATAATAATCATATTAATAATAATAATAATAATAATAATATAAATAAATAATAAATTAATAATTAAATAATAATTTGAAAATAATTCATAATAATGATAGTAAATAATATAATAATAAATAAATAATAATAATGAGAAACCTACCATGCTGTGCTAAATTTAACAAATTATATAATTATTCATACTTTTTGGGTAAAATAAAAGATAAATACTTTAATTTGTTAAATGTATTCATTATATACCTTCATAACTCAAATAATTAATTATATATACATAATAATAAATATATTACCTTACTATATATATATATATATTACTTAATAATATATATTTATAATATATATTATATACATATAAATATGAGTAATTTATAAATAATAAATAAATAAATTAAACTAATATATATTTATTTATATTTTTATGAGGTGTACTATTAGTAGGCGAAACTAAATCATAACTATTATTAGGCATACACATTATAGTAGAAGTATGAACGTACCTTGATATAATATGTTATATATATTACCTTATAATATAATATTAATATATTTAATATATATATATTAATATATATTAATTTAATTATATATTCATATACCTAATTATATATATATATAAAATATAATATATTATTAATATATAATATATTATATTATATATATATATTATATTATATAGTATATTTTATCATATCATTATAGACAAAACTATATAGGAACGGCATTTATTAATCTTTAATGTATTGTTGAATCAATAATCTTTATTTTAATATATATTTATTAAATTTTTAATGTGCTATAGTAATAATATAATTTTTTTTTATTAAATGGATAAAAACAATATTTATTATACAATAAACGATTAAAATTAGTTTTTTCATTATAATTTAATTTTTATATGTAGATATAGATAAATCATTGTTTAATACTTTTTTTTTCTAATAATTTATTTAATTCTGTCAATCATTCTGTGATATGTTTTTATAAATTCTAATAATATATAATTTTTCTATTATATATATATATATTTATATAATATACAATATATATATATTATAAATATATATATCATTTTATTATATATTACTATATTATTATAATATTAATATAATATTTTACTATATAAATAAATCCTTCATAGCATTTGCTTTTCATTCTTGCATTACAAAATTTACACTCGTACATACTTTTTTTATTATTCAAAACATACATTAATAATAATGTCTAAAACAAAAATATTTCTAATATTAATATTATAATATTTAATTAAATTATTATTTTTGTGTTAAAAAAAAATTGTTTTCAATTATGACTGATAATACACGTATTATATCGCAACACTATTATAGCAATGGTAGGCACCTCTTTTGAATATACGTTATAATTCCCATAGTTGAACGCTAATAAATTATATATATAAGCATCGGCAGACGCTATTAGAGTAAGAATCTAATGAACATAAACTCAGTGATCGTCACGAAGTAAAATCGACTACATAACTATTTACTACACTAACCTTATCATTATGTTAAACCTATATTATATATATATATTTAATGATATGAAGCTATCCGTTACATAAGATACATGAATATAATCTACTAACTCACTTAGAGCATTTATTCATGAGGAGATACTATATTATGAGTGCGATACTGATGAGACTCTACACTATGGTAAAATTCGTCTAATATATTATGTATATTATATAATATATATAATATTATATTAATATATTATTATAATATATTATTAATTATATATTAATAATAATAATATATTAATATTATATATTAATATATTATTATATAATAAATATTAAATTATTATAGTTAATATTAATTAATTGTTAAATATTTAATTATAAATAATATAATTATATTACTTATTAATAGAATTATAAATATATATAATAACTATATATATTATCTATAATATGTTGTTAAGGAGAGGCTACCAATAATTATAATAAAATACTATGAGATAGACGGTGCCTAGTGAGAGGAGAAGAGTAGGTAAACCCAATAATATTTATAATTAAAATTTATCTTACCAAATAACTCTTATTGCAAATTCTATATATCCATGACTATATATTATAGTATATATACCTATTATATACCCTAGTATATATTATATATATAATATATTTAGTATAGTGTATAGGTTTATACTATAATTCCTGTGTAATTGATTTGGAAATAATACTAACAAAATGTAATAGTAATAATAAATAATATAATATATAATCATAATATAGCCTGAATATCTAAGTCCTGATCAACAATAAGAATATGGATAATAATATTCAATTATAATAAATAATAATAAATTCCATTATATATATATAATATTGATTAAATATATTAATAATTGTACCAATAAATATACTGGTTTCACACCATGTTTATAAATATTTTTATAGTTTTTCTCTCTTAAGGCAGTTAAAATACTGAATTTTTTATTATAATATTAATAGTATTTATTATTTTATTATTATTTATTATTAATTATGTAGTTATTTTAAATTATATATTATAATATAATTTATTTATTTATAATTTATTATTATTTATTATTAATATTATATATACTTAATTAATTTTATATAATTAATTTAATTGTTTAATTATTTATATATTTATTAAAAAGCTTTATTAATTCTTTATTCATAATTTATTATTATTAATTAATTAATTATTAATCTTATTATATTATATTATTATTTATATATTATTTATATTTAATTAATTATAAATATTCATATTATAATATTAATTTAATTTATAATTAATAAATTAATATATTATGATTATATAATATATATCTTTAAAAATATATTTATTTTATTTATAATTAGTGTTCAATTGAAGCAATTACACATAATTTTTATATCTCGTAAAACTTAATATATTATTTATATTATTAATTATTATTATTATAATTATTATTATTCGGTGTATTTTCCAGAAATGTATTAATGTAAATGTGGATGATAATACACGTACATATCTAGGGATAATGAATGTGTAAAAAATGATGTAGATATTTGAAATTAGGTTAAATAAATATATTATAAGCGCACTTTGGTTAATATTGTTTAATCTTAATTATAATTATTTTAATATTATCCATATAAAATATTAGGTGCTCATAGTTATTGATGTCAGTTGTAAATGGAAATTCACACTAATGACATATATTTCAATCTCTTTCATGCTTTAATATTAAGTTTTCTTAATTCTAAGTTGTGTTTCATCCTCATAAAAATTTTCCCAGCAATAAACTGCTAAAACATCCAAGATATCTGATGAGCAATATGGGAAGATAGCATAATAAAAAAATGTAGTTCTTTTTAAGTAAAAATACCTAAATTATTATTATTATACGTCCTAATAAATATATATATTAATATATATAATATATATATATATATAATATAGAAGATATATATATTCTATTCAATTATATATATATATATATATATAATATATATATAAGTATAATATATTATTATATACTAAATATATTATATTAGATATATATATTATATTAATTATATATATAATATATATAATAGTAAATTTAATAATTCCTATAGATTAACACTATTTCAAGTTTTATTTTTAATTAAGAATATGATTTAACCAGTAATGTCTCAACACATTAAGAGGCGCATGGACGATCACTTATTTCTAGCGAAACCATTTAATGAATGCTCCGAGATGAACATTCTAACGCTTGTTGGAACATGAAGTTCAGGTTACAAGTACAAAAATGTTAAACCAAACTGTTAAGGAAATTGAAATGCATTATATCTTTATCCATAGGGTCGTCAGGGCTATATATTCAGATCCAATAACGAACGTGGCTAGTTAGAAAATACTACACTTTATTAGATATATAATGGTTTATAACAAGTTTATTAGTTGAATTATCTTTAAGTTTCTGTTAATTTCTTTTCTAAAACTATACAAATATTTTAATTCAAATTTATTTTTCAGAACCTGATATACCTATGTGTATAATAAACATTAGGTCGTATTACCTTTATTTAACTTATCTGAATAAATAACAGTTATAAAGACTCTTAGCCTAGACAACTCTAATCCAAAAGGAGTGTAAGAACGGATCACCCAACTGTATGAACAGTATTCATCAGCGGGCGAATAAGACTTTATATAGCTGGAGTATTTGAGCAGAAGAAAAAAATATCAACGCAAACTCTGAACAGATTCCAGCTTATTTGAGGCCACTTTTAGAAGCCGATGTGATGTGAGGTCTCCAAGACTATCTACACTATTTATGCTTAGTCCAAGAATGTTTATTGTTGTTTACATTCGATAAAGACATTAGAGCCGTCAAAGGGAATAGGAAAGGTGCGGAGGATGTTTTAGCAGAGGGGGAGGAAGTATGAAGAGGTTGAGTTTCCAAAGAGTTGAACTTCACGGAAGCATCTTACGGTTGACCGGCCATGATGCAAATATACAACAAATCGGCAAAGAATTGAATCGAAAGCCTGTAGACGAGAGGCAACTCGAGGTGTAGATACAAACGAGGGAGCACATTTGAACATGAGTGGAAGAATGGAGAGTTAACAGTCATCGCATAAGAGTGAACAGAGTTCGAGGCAGTTAAGAGATCGATCTGATGAAAAAGGGATTGTGGGAATAAGTTGAGATACAAGCAGAAACGCTGAGGCAACGATCCAACAGATTCATAGAAATAGGAAAGTTTGC
The DNA here is from genome assembly GCA_015478945.1 of Trachelipus rathkii. NCBI lineage: Eukaryota > Metazoa > Arthropoda > Malacostraca > Isopoda > Trachelipodidae > Trachelipus > Trachelipus rathkii. The sequence goes on from JABUQX010004602.1 coordinate 24,880, forward strand.
TCTACATCAAGTTCAGCTTGAAGAATATGGGAAACGATCTGAAAGAAAACTAGACTCAAGTAAGCAAAGAGATAAGCAAAGAGACGGAGGAAACCCAAAGGAAGGTAAAACTTAACGAGATGTAAAGCGACGCTGCCAATACTAAAACCACGTGGTCAAATTTTAGCTGTTAGGATATGTCAGTGCTACCACGGGGAATGGGGGTTTTAAGAACTCCCCATCTGTGTTTTCCTTACAGCGGAGAAGGACCATAGATCAGTGACGATACGGAAGGTGTTCACCAGTTGATCTTCTTGAACGTCTTAAAGTATACTGACGCATCCTGAAAGAAGGGAATGCAGATTCTATTATGATCCCGAGGAGATGAGGTATGGAAGGAGAGGTATTTTCAAGAAAGAGTTTTTTAGATTGAATTACTAATCTTTTATAAAAGCAATAGGTCGCACTGTTAGAAAGAGGATCAAAGAGAAGGCTACTTTTATTTGGTGATTTTAGGGAAATTGAAATAAAAACAACGGATACAATAGAAGCGCTGATCCTCTTAACCGCTTATGTGGGCGAGACTATATAAGAGAGAAATAGTTTTTATATATTTAGGTCAAATAAAGGAGTTAAGAGTATCTTAAAGAGGAAGGCACAGCTCAGAAGCACCTATACCCTACAAAACACGAGGAGGTTATATGCACCATCTATGGGACCACGGTACTTTATCCGGACGTCATTATATATAATAAGATGCTCATGTAATCTATATTATCATGTATCACTTATAACGATCTATAAGATAATGAATTAGGTAGTATATATTATAGACTATTGGTCACCTAGGGAGGTGGATGGGGCATGGAGTAAGCGGTAAGCCGAGAAATATGAACCAGTGTGGAAATTAAGATGAAAAAAGAAGACTCAAATGAGATTAAGCCCTTTTTCACAAGGAGTGTTATAGCAACAGATAACTCGTACTAGAAACGTATCGATAAAATAAGGTAGGAAAGTAAGATTATACTCAGAATAATTATTGGAGATGTATTTTTGGAATGATGACCCTAGAAATTTTTATTCAAGCATAGAGAGATAATTCAAAGAAGTGGCAGCACAGTTTCCTTTAGTTAGTAGGAATAGTCTTGGGCCTCAGTCAAAATACTTATCCCTGCATATAAATCGAATCGGGTCAGTAGCGAATATTAGTTAGAAAGTAATAAGGAGAAGAGAGTTATTCCAATAGACCCTTAACTTGACGCAATTGTCCCGTCCTTCCTTGGATAGGCACGTCAGGAATAAAGACTTAATACGAACACAGAGATTTATACTATTATATTTAATATATTATATAATACTTAATATATATTAATATTAATATATTTCATATAATATATATATATATATTTATTATTATAATTATATATATTAATAATATATTAATATATATATTATATATATTAATTAATATATTAATATTAATATACTTATTATAATATATATTATATAAATATATATATAATATATTATATATATATATTTTTATTAATTAATAATTCTTACCAAAAATTTTAAACAATTACGCATATACCGCATCCTGCATTCATACGCTATTATCCGACATTATATATATTATTATACCGCTATCAGTCTCAAATTTTGACATCTCACGGTCCTAACCACTAATTATATATATATAATATATAATATATTAATATATCTTATATAATATATATATTTTACTTATATACTATTTATTAATTACATATACTATAATTATAATAATATAATATATATATATGTTGTTGAAAATGATACCGAGAATGGATTTTAGAAATATTTGATCGCTGATTCCAAATATAAAAATTTGTTTTTAATAACTTATAATGCAGTTGCATGCTTATCGTGTTATTTAACTTTGATATTTTTGAAGTTTCTTGAAGAATTTGTTCATAACATAATTGAGAATGATTATATTCAAAGCTCTACTAAAATTGTATTAAATCATTATTTATGTATACTATTTATTATATATATATATATATTGTGTTGAAAAGGTGAGAATGGATTTTAGAAATATTTGATCGCTGATTCCAAATATACCTTCCTTTTAACTTAGCAGCTCTAGTTTTTGATATATAGGATAATTTATTTGAGTTCTGATGAAAGGGAAAATAATTGCAGAATGATATCTTCAAAGCCTAAAATTGTATTTACTTTTGACTTTCCTGATATTAGAATCTAAATAGCCAATTTTTTAGTTACCTCGTTTAAACTCTACTGTCCTATACTTGTTCATCCCCCACGAACCTACCCCCATAGTATCTCGTGTCTACATTCGCTTTACCGTATTCAGTTTATTATTGAGTTTCCGTGGGTGAAGTAGTGCTATCGTTTTGTACAACCTTTCCTCGTTCTTTAGTAATACAACATTGAATTTAAACCATGTCCTCCACAAGCAAATGTAGATGTGTTAATCATCCAGACATGTTTTGTGACTATGTAGTGAAAACAAAGTGAAAGAAAGTAGAAAATCTTTTTCTGACTTTGTGAGATGGTCGTATCTGGCCTATTTTGATGTCAAGTTAGGGGACCAGGATAAATTTTGGGCTCCACATTTGAGACAGCGGACAGTTGGAAAGAGTAAGTGCCTAAAGTTTGGAGTATCAATGGTTTGGAGAGAGCTAACAAACCATTACGATGACATATTTTTTGTCTCGTAAATATCAACGGCATCAATCGGAACAATAGACACAAATGGACATATTCCTGATCTAAATTCAGGGAGGCGACTTGTGCCTTGTTGTGAAGAAATACCCATTACATCATTCAGTGGTCAGACTATGCTCTCGGAAGATGATACAGATAAATTTACGTCTAACTAAGGTAAATGCATGAAATCAGAAGACGACAGTGATACTGAAGCAGCCTCAGCAAATTCCCAACGTTTCAATCAACAAGAACTGAATGATCTCATTAGAGACCTGAAACTCTCAAAGGAGTCTTTCGAATTACTTCCCTCCAGGTTAAATGAAAGAGAAACTACTTCGTTCAGGTATTAATATTACCTTTTATAGTAACAGAGATAAGGATCTACTATCCTTTTTCTCTTAGGAAAATAAGCTGGTGTTCTGTTACGATATAAGAGGGCCCTTAGAGAAAATGGGTCTGTTAAAATACACACCAGGCGAATGGCGCCTTTTTATTGACAGTTTGAAACGGAGTTTGAAATGTGTCCTTTTACACAGCGGTAACAAACATGGCTCTATACCTATTGATCATTCTACCAATATGAAGGAGGAATATGAGACAATATCACTAGACCTGAAAAAAATTAAGTGTGTAGAACATCAGTGTGTAATTTGTGTCGATCTAAAAATATTAAACTTCCTCCTTGGACAGAAAAGTAGATATACGAGATATCCTTGTATCTTTTTATGTCTTTGGGACAACAGATTAGCACTGGGTAACAGAAATTGGCATGTAAAAAATGTCATGATTTTTGTAAAAAATGTAAAAAATGTCACGAATTTTTGATTGCGAGAGAGAAAATCATATTTCCACCCTTGCATTTGAAACTATGGCTTATGAAGCAATTTGTAAATTCTTTAAATTGGGATGGACCTTGTTTTGGCTACTTGTCACATATATTTACTGGGATTACCACGGAAAAACTTAAGGCCAGAATATTTAATGGTCCTCAGATAAGGAGGCTTATTAATGATTCACAATTTGCTTTTTCAGTGAGCAAGTTTGAATCTAATGCTTGGTGTTCATCTGTTCAAGTGGTACAAAATTTTCTTGAAAATCATAAATCAGAGAATTACATAGAATTAGTGGAAAATATGCTTCCCAACTTAAATGATCTGGGTTGTAAAATGAGTATAAAAATTCACAACCTCCACAACCACTTATATAGGTTTCCTGAAAACCTAGGTGATGCTAATGAAGAACAGTGAGAAAGATTCAATTAGAACACTAAAACTATAGAAGAACGATTTGAAGGAAAATGGGGTACCCACATGATGGCCGACTACTGTTGGAGTTTTCAGAGTAACTGTCCTCGTAAACTCTATGTTAAAAAGTCGTATAAAATAAAAATTTAGTTGATAATAACTGGTCGATGTATATATCTAGTTCCTTAAATAAATAGTTTTCTTTGTAATTTTTGTTTTTTTAACTGGCAGTTGTGGCAAATAGTAATAGTAACTTGAAATACATTTAAAAATAAGATGATTTTATTCTAGAAGACTCCAATATAGCCTATTTCAAAAGCTAGATCTGATAAACAAAATCTGACTGCTTTATTAGTATTCTGTGGCACAAAATTACATAGAAACAGTTAAAAATCGAAGGCACCAAAAATTGTTCTGGGCAGTGTCATGTATTTAAAAATATAATAGCTTGACAGACAACATACAATTAAATTATTTGATTATGGTAAATAAAATATTTTAGTTTATTTATTTAACAATGATATAAGAAATTACATATTTTAGAATAATAGCTTGAGAGACAATATAATTAAATTATCAGATATTGGTTAATAAAATTTCTTTTTTTTTTAATGAAAAATTTCTTTCGTAGACCTTCAAGAGTGGATTCCATTTAGACAGTCATTTTTAACAAACCAGCTGGAGCTGGGCATCGTTTTAGTATCTTACCTTCCTTAGAATATCTCCTCCATAGTTTATAAATCATAATCAAATCCTTCACCATGCTCATCACTTACTTCAATTAGATTTTCAGAGCAACTATGAAGAAAGCTGTCGGGAAAATAAAGCATTATGATCATGTTGCAATACCGAAAGATGTATTTAAAGCAGTTTTCAAAAAGGATTATGTAATTTTTTTTTTTTTTTTTTTTTTTTTTTTTTTTGCAACAGCCACAAACGACTGTCATCATCATTTCTATCTTCATCGGCATGAAGGTTATAAAATATTGATCCGTCATCAGTTATTTGATTTGAGACTCGTCAAAGACGTTATCATTTATTTTTACATAACTCAAATCAGGAAATGTTACACATACTTACATAAAGAGTCACCTTCACCACTCAAACCTTTAACACAACTGCCTCATTAGACCTTGTTTGGTATGGCCAGAAGAAAATAAAATATTTCCCTTTTTACTAGTTGTTGGCTTAAAGTATTACTCTTTCAAACATTTAAACGTGACTTCATTTGACAGTTCTTCTGAGTCCAATATCTGTTCTTAACTCTATTACCTTAGAAGCACTGAAAACATATAATGTGTCTGTCCTCTTTGCTGCCTTAGCAAAAACGTAACTCTTAAGAAACTCAAAAACTCTACAGATGTTTTCATATTTTTACATGAAATTATTACTGAATGGGCGATGGGAATTGACCTATAAAAATTTCCAATTTCCATTGATATTTATCTTTAATTATTTCGCAAACAAGCGGAACTAATTTTAGTCATACGATCTCACGCATTGCATTTAACAAATCAGATACACAATGGCAGTAAATTAATTTATTATAAATTTCAAAGTTTTGTGAAAGATCTTTTTCCCTGTAGCGATAAAACGTTGTTTTTGCATTATGCTTATGTTTTTTCATTCAATCCTGAGACTAGCTGCACTAACGACTCAAATCTAAATATCGTACAAAATCGTTCAATTCTTCCTGATTAAGACACTGAGACCTATAGATTGAAACATGATCTTTGAGATATATATCAGAACTATTCGGCAACATCAACTGCCATATTCTCCTTATCCTCAAGCGAGGGAAGTCATTTATAAACTGGTTAAGGTATATCAGCTGAATGAGACTGAGGGTTAAATGATGAATCCAGGCTCGGTATGGTATTTGGTTATTATGATTCTAATTGCAAGCAAACCTCTTGACCAGAAATAAAAAGTATGATTTTTCGACTCCCGTCATATCATATCTTGTATGTTTTATATGGTACCTTAGACTTGGGCTGATCTCCAATTGTGAATATAAAGTATTCCAAGTTTACCTTCTTTGCAAAATCACAAATATTTATTTTTTGATTAAGTCCAGAACAGCTTCCACACATACACCATAACAAAATATATATCAAACAATTCAAACATATTCTTCGAGTAGTGGACATCACAATAACATTCATCTCTTTATTTAACCTATATCATAAAATATAAAGACTAAAATCAATTTCCAAGCTGATTTCAAGCAGAACAAGGTAGAGTAATATAAAAATATAAAAGTAAATAAAGGATTTGGCAACAAAGAATCGAAGGCTGCTTTCAATTGAAATTATCTTGACAATGTTTCAATCTCTTCAATCGATTCAGGGAGTTTTTTGTCTTTAGTTTCAGGTAAAAGCATGCACAAAAATCCAGCAAATACAGCTAAAACACCAAATATAATGAAAGGAATTGCGTAGTACAGATCCCCCTTAAATAAAAATTAATATTTCATATTAACAAATATCATAGGTATTAAACTTAAACTACTTTTACCAAAATATTATTATATCACAGACAATATAAATTAAAATAATACCAGCAAATCCACAATATAAGGAGCAATGGAAGATCCTATTCTGTCAAACATTGAACATGTTCCAACTGAAATATTTCTAACCTTAGTTGGAACAAGTTCAGCAGACATAAGGAAGGTCAAACTAAATGCAATTGACATGCATATAAATCCAAATGACGTCAGAGTTAAATTCAGACCAACAAGTCCTTAAAAATATTGGTAGTAATTAACATTCCTTTTCAAATAAGTTTATATGAGCACACTTACAGTTTCATTTATTTTAAATTTTATAAATGTTTTTAATAAAGTATATAGTATCATTTCAAAAGATATTCTAGTAAACATAATGAATAGCGATTTATATATATTATATATATAAATATATATAATATATTATATTAATATATAATATATATATATATATAATATATATATATATATATATATATACTATATAATAATTCAAGGAGATTATATATAATATTAATATATATATATATATACGTTACTATATACATGTATACATAAAATATATATATATATATATAATATATATATAATATATATATATTATATATAATATTATACTATTTTAAATATATATATATATATTTGATAATATTTATAGAGAAAAAAATAAATAAATATTACATAAATGTGATGATAAAGGTTATTGTATATTAATAAAATTTTATATTATATATTACACTGTTAAACTAATTACAGCATCGGGTTGAATATTATATGCGTAAAAACGCCGTATAACAGAGAACAAATCACTAAACTCCAACCCGTCATTTCCAAGGTATAATCCATAGTCCCCGTAAAAAAGAAGACTTCGTTTAAAGCACCGCACTTCCCAGGCGACGCCAAGAAGTCATCAGCTCCAATCATAAAAACTAAAGCAAAGATTTAGCCCCCTCCACTCCATTCCTTTCGTTCGTAGGCTTCTCCTTTCACGAGCCAAAAGAGATAAGTAAGAGTTCTGGAATGAACAAGCATATAAGGGACATCTTCCCATTTCTACACATTTACAACTCGCAGATCTTACACATTGGAAACAGGTGAATTTCTATCTTACCCTATTGTTAATACTAATAGGTAAATTTCATTTTTACATCAATTTATTTTAATTCATTCATTTTATAACATAGTTTATTGGAAATATGTCCGATATTAGATTATTAGGAATTATTATAAGTATATATTAATATATGATTATATATTATTATTATTATTATATATATTATTATATTATTAATTGATATTATTAATAACTGTGGATTATTATATATTATTATTGTTAGTGTTATTTAGTGTTGATTGTTATTATTATTATATTATTATATTATATATATTATTATTATTTATTATATTATTTTATATCTATTATTATTATTATATATTATATTATATTATTATTAGATATTATATTATTTTATTGATATATTATTATATTATTATTATTATTATTTATGGATATTATGAAATTATTAATTATATTATTATATATAATATTATATTATTATTATTATTATTATTATTATGTGATATTATTATTATATATTATTATTATATATTATTTATTATTGAATTCATTTATTGGTGAAATTCATGGTGTTGAGAATATTATTCCATGATTTTGTTTTGTTTAATAAGGTGAGGCAATTTCTTACGCTATGCCCACGAATAGTTCTCTTATATTATAGAAATTTAAGCTGCGGTTTATGATGCAGTATTACATCTATTAAATCTTTATAGCCAGAACGGAGAGGAGAGGAAAGACAGGCGTGAAAACCATAGGTGAATCGCCTGGAAGGGGCTCGTTCTGTTTGAAAGGGCTGTTCTTGAATCTAAACTTTTTGAGTTTAGCAGGATAGCTCAGTCGGGAGGAAAGAGAGACCATGATTAGAGCGTCGAGTATGCGGTCTTCAGTCGAAACATGCGGTTGGTCGACCCAGAAGGAAGCAATTTTCTTACCTTCCCACAATAGTTCTTTATTTACTATACAAAATTAAGCTTTAAATTATTGCAACATTTATATATATATATATTATATATATATATATATATATATAAATATATATTATAATATATATAGTATGTTATATATATAATATATATACTATAATATATATATATATTATAGTAGTATAATAGTATATAGTGGAATTATGAGAATATGGAAGTGAGGTGGGGGAGGAAGGAAGATTGCAAAGAGGTGAGGGATTGTATATATAATTATATATATATATATATATATATGACCATATTTCTACCTGCTGGTACAAAGGAGACAGTATATACAACAGATTCCTAAGCCATGAAATTTGGATGGTAACAAGCGAGTCTAAAAAAAAAAAGAAAGGAAAATTAAGGAGTTAATGTTAACATTTTTATGTAATTTGTTACCTTTAATTTAATAAATCCTTACCATGAATTTTAAATTAAAATTTAGTTCTTTTGTTTAATCAAAACAAAAATACAAAAGAAAAATAACTATATATTATTATTTTAATCTATTAAAAATGGTATTGATATATTACTGAAGTAATTGTGTCATATTGGAGGTGTTAGTTGGAAGGAGTTTGATAAAGGGGTATATATAATATAATATATATATATATATATATATATATAAATATAATATATATATATATATATATATATATATATATATATATATGGTAATAATATAAATATATAATTCGTTAACCCAAAAGCTAGGAGAAAATGTATTATTTTAGCATAAACGTATGCAAGGTGAACGTTACTGTTTTCACTTATTCAGGCGTACATTGGAAATACAAATGAATGACAATTTATGTTAACTTCTGACTAAAATATACATAAGCAGTTGAATTGATTTAATAAAAATTATATTAGGAAGAAAATTTACTCTATACTATTTCTTAAAACATATATTTGAAAAGTTGAAGCACAACTTCTAATTATGTGTAGCCAAATATTCTAGCAAGAATCTTTGATGTACCATAAGCGAAAAAATCTAAGCCGAGTCGCACAAAAATCGCCGTCCCACTCACCTTCATCTCCATCACTAAGGTCATAATCTGTATATATAGTAATGAGTATATATATATATAGTTATAGTATAGTATATTATATATATATATATGAGAAGAATGTGAGAATAAATGTTATATTAGCTAATAGTTTATATAGATAGGATATAAGTGATTAATAGTATATATATGATATATATAAATGTGGATATATATATAAATATATATAGGTACTATATATATATATAGTATATATAGGTTTATATATATAATATATTATATTAGTAATCCATTAATGATAAATATGGTGAGGTACCACAGGATTGAGAGGATGGTTGTTTGGTCCCCCTGTATATAAGGGGGAAGGGGATAGGATGGAATGGTGGGAATTTATATAGAGATATATGTCTTTTTAAAGTGTAGGTATAGAGTGGAAAGTGTATGGGAGTAATACTGATTGAGAGAGTGGAGGTTTAACGAGATGAGAGAATGGGGGAAGAACATAAGGTAGAGATTTGGGAGAAGAGGGTGTTGTGGACCAAGTGTTTATACACTAAATGAATTGACTTGTGGAAGGAATAAAAGTATAGAGAGGAAAAGAGGTAAAGTGTTGTCAAGATTGTAGTATAAGAGATTAGGACAAGGCTGATTGATTAGAGTATATAGAGGGGGAATTGTGGGTAGATTTGAGGAAAATGGTGAGAGGAGTGCGGGGGCAAATTAGGTAAGGTATTAGGGCCTTTTACTAAGGTAAATTTAAGTGAATGTGTGATGTGATATAGTGTTAGGAGGGAGTGAAGTGAGATGTTGGTGGTAGAGCAGGATTGAGGCAGGGGCTGATGTTAAATGTTCGAGCCGCTGGCTATATCAATTGTTTATGGGTGAGAGGTGGTTTCAGAGGTAATGGATGAGTGATAGGGGAGGGGTAGGTGGGAATGTAATGAATGGGAATTGAATAGAAGGGATAGATGGAACAATGATACGTTTTTGCGGACGATACTTTGCCCTTGCTGGCGAAGATACGCGGAAGGAGCTGAGGTATTTGAGTGAGGGAGTTTGATAGAGAATGTGTGGACAAAATGGGCTTAAAATAAATCCAGGTATAAGAAGTAAAGTGTTAGTGTTGGAGTGAGGAGGATAAGAGGGAGGGGAGGGGTCATAGAGGTAGTACAAGTAGGGGTGATCTATAAGGAGCTTGATCCAGATGTAAAGAATTCAATAATTATTTACATTAAGGGCCCTTGTGGAGTCATGCATAAGGGATGAAGGAGGAGATAGAGAACTTAGAGTAGGAGAAGGAATGATGAGCATCTGAGTGGTTCATGATGAGAATTATGAGGAAAGGGGGGGATTATCACAGAAAGTTTAAGATAAATATGTTTGAAAAAATTTGTGTACCAGCGGTGTTGTTTGGGTGTGAAACGTGGGGGTTTAATGCCAGGTCCAGGAAGAAGTTGGAAGTTATATTGAGATGAAGAGGGTCTTGAGAGCGGTGGATTATGTGGGGTTTAGCCAGATAGGGAGAAGGTAATTAGGAATAGAAGGTGGTTGATGAGAGATGTTGATTGGAGGTAAATATTGGGTTGTATGGGATAGAGCGAGAGAAGGGAATGTTTTAAGATTGCGATATGGGCATCTTAGTGAGAATGGAGGATAGGAGTGAGATGGTTAGGAGAAGTTTGGGAGTGCAGGAGGGGATAGTGAAGGAGCAGGAAGGGGGTAGACCATAAAGCGATAGGTGGATGGATTAGGAATAAAGGAGATTGCTGGAGGAGGGAAGGGATGAGGAGAGGAAGAGTAGTAGGGTGTTGGCGAGAGAGATAAGTGGTATGGATATTAGGAGTGTGTAAAGAGGTGAGGGCGAGATGAGACGGATAACCGGTAGGATAAAAGGATGATTATTCTACAGTCAACATTTCACCACCAATACCGTATATGTGAAAAGTTAATAATAACTATAATATTTCTATTTGATTATATATAAATAATATATATCTATATAAAACATATACAATATTATATATATATATATAATATAAGTATATATATATATATTATATATATATATATATAATATATATATAGTATAATTATATATATATATATTAATAATATATAATATATTATATATACTATATATATATATATATAGTATATATATATAAACATGTTTTTTATATATTATTGTTATTATTATTACATCTCCCAGGTTAGGGTTTCGCCCTGTTCAGTTTGACCAGCATACTTTTTCCTCTGCCCGAAACTCTTGTGATCCTATAGAACCCTGAGAAAACTGTGGATTTCTCGGCGTGGAATGGTTATTTCTGATTGCGTTTTCCGTTGTATAATAATATTTACCATCAAGGGAAGTTTTCACTAAGTTTTGCATTGAAGCTCAGCACTTCAACTTCTTCCATGTGGCGGTGCGAAACTCGTTCTCCCATGAGAGCCCTCCCAGAGAAATCGTGTTTCATAAGGTCGCATAGATTTCCTCAACGCTGGTACAGAGAAGAAATACAAGCAGAAGAATATAAATTAGGCCGTGGGTTGCATAGCCCTTGTACGCACCTATGTGATATTCAGTTAATTATTATTTATGCATTTATTGCAAGTATAGGGGTTCCCATAGTTTCATCCGATGGGAGGGTTTCCCTGCCCTGTATAATAGCCAAGCGATGGGTCCATCCTACTTCATATCATCCGATGTGTTCGCTTGTATCCAAACTTTCTGGCCAGGAAATTGTTTTGTGCAAAATATTGCTTTGTATTAAATTATTAAATCCAAGTTCAATTTCTTTAAAATAAACAATACGAGATAAAAGAACTAAGCCCGGAAATATTGTCGCTCCTCCATTTATATTTCAGATTAATTAATGATTATTTTTAAATGAATGTAGGTCAACAGGAGATATTTTAACCTCCATATCAGACGCGCGGATTGCGAACATTTGCACACCGCGTCGCAGTTAGAGTAATAACAAATACCAGGATGCTCTAGACCACTAGGCCTATCCACGTCCCAAAAAAAAACGCTTCAAGCGTAGTTTTTTAAAGCACCCGGTTTTCTTCATCCCATAACTGGTTCATTATAAATTATATAAAGTATTAAATTTTTTATATATATATAATAATATTGATCATCCTCCTTTATATTATTATAAGTATAGTAGTGAGTAATATATATTTATAAATAAATTTGTCATATAAAATATACAAAGAAAATTCTATAATTAGTTTATAGTGTCATATATATATTTAATATATATATATATATATATTTAATATATATATACAATATATGCATTTAAATATTTTATCATTTTATATATATTAATTTTATAAACGTTAATTAACATTAATATAATATATATATAATTATATATTAAATATTATTATATATATATATATTATATATATTAAATATTATATATGATATATATTTATATATATATATATATATATATAATTATAATATATATATATATATATATATATATATATATATATATTATATATTAATATATTAATATATATATATATATTAAATATAAAACTATAAAAAATATGAGTGTGTTAATAATACATATATATATATATATATATATATATATATATATATATATATATATATATATATATATATTATATATATTAATATATATATTATATTATATATTATATAATATATATATATATATATATATAATATATATATATATATATATATATTAATATATATTAATATTATTATTTATATATAATATTATATATAGTATAATTACTTGGAATCAGCTATAAGTATTATTTATCCATAAATATATACTCACAATCGATAATGATATATAATATTAATGTCTTTATATATATCAATTCAAAAGGATATATATTCTCTTTTATTTAAAAATCTAATATAAAATATATTCCTAATAGCAAATTTTATGATAACTTATGTTTATTAATTCTCAAAAAAATTAAATAATAAAATAAAATAGAAAAAATAAAAATTAACATTATAAAGTTAAAATTTTTTATTATAAATATTCATATTTTGAGTTTAATACCGCTTCATACTTAATAAGTCTAATATTCATAAACGCGGAGTCAATAATGAACTTAGCTCTTATATACCTAAATGAGAAATTTTAAGAGAAATCGATTTAGTAAATTATAAATAATAATTAATACTGAATAAAAAATTCCGTAACCAGGCCCTTCCTTGCGACCTTTCCCTTTACCTGGTATTGATACCTACAGGTTTGTCTTTTTTTTGTTTTTTTATTTCACAATAAACAATTGAACAAATACTTAAAAATTCCATATGGGTCGCTTAATAATATAAGCTTTATAACTTTTTTTACCACGGCAAATAGTTTTAAAAGGAAGTGCTCAGGTACCTTTAGAAACAATCTGTTATAAGTTGAGGCAAAAGTTTGATGGTCGACGCAAAGGCCGTTTGGTAGCGACTACCTTGTTCTGTATAGGTTCCTTAAGTAACATGACTAGATTAGTATTCCGTCTTCTAGAAATAGTAGTCTCAATGCCCTTTAGAGATGGAACTTATATATAAATAAAAAGTATGCGTCAAATAGTTTAATAATGCATCTTTTGTAAAGCATATCTTTAATAATATTATTTGAATTTTTTTATTTTCATAATTTTTATAACTTTTTACTTTTATTATTTAATTATATATTTATTTTATATAAAAAAAGTTTGCAACATCACGTGATTGGATCCTTTATTTATTAGATAAAATTTCTTCTTACAAAAGGAGCAAATGATTGTCCATCTTAATTTTCAACACGATCATAGTCTAACTTAATGTACCTGTGAACTTCATTGAGCGTTTACATTAAATCTTTATAACCGCGGGTGGAGGTCTTAAAGGTCATCTTTATACCGATATACCTGGAGGTCATTACGGGTGTAGGTCTTAAAGGTCATCTTTATACCGATATACCTGAAGTTGATTTAAAGTTATGGCCTAGTACAGTTTACAAGGTGCAGGTTGAAGTTGTTTCTGGTCCATTGGCAGAACCGCGTATCTCTCACCTTTTAATCTTGGATACAAATAATATAACTGCTGTCACTAAATCAACTTCAGATGAAATAGAACAAGTTTACCAGCCACAAAACGATCAACAGCAACTCCAACACCTTCAACAGGAACAGCAACAGCAGCAGCTTCTAGTGGAACCAAAGGTTGAACCTTCAGTATCAATAGTACCCGATCATAGTGTAAAATTAGAAATTATCATCGGAGCCACACTTGGAGGAGTATTGGCTATTGTTATAATTATCGCCTTCATTTTCAGAAGCATAAGAAATTCTAGAACTGCATTTACGGACGTATCCTCAGCAAATTCAAAACTTAGTCTAAATCGAAGTATTAACGACTTTTCTACCGACGAATCACTGGTCATTAAGACCAAAAAAGACTTTCGAGACATGACCAAGGAAGGGTCACTTTCGTCTGGTCCTAAATTAGATAGTAATTCGAAACCGTTCATTTATGAAAAGGGAGAGGAGAGTATGTGCTTTACCTAGTGTTTAAATAAAAATATTCAGTAAATAATAAATAGTCAGTAAAATCATTGTGATAAATGAACAAAATATATCTTATAGATAGACAAGAAATTAAAAGCCTTAAGGTGTTAAATTAAGAAGACTTCAAATTGGAAATAGGGAATTACATAGTACTTCGAAACCTTTCACAAATTTGCCTTTGGTTGGAAATTAAGAATAAAGGTAGAAAAGGAAAATAGTGTATGGGTTGCTATCCGAGTGTGAAATTACATGAATTTTATTCAAGAACAAGTGGTCAGGTCTATAGAAAGTAGTGTTTAGGAAACTGGGAAGTAGAATTAGGACAGAGAATGCTGCAGAAATTAATGAAAATATAAGACCGTGCAAGAGAGTACCTGGCAACGATATATTGGAGAAATAAACATGTTCAAAGAATGGTAAATGATGAGTAAGTTTCATCGTTTGAATTCAACTTCCAAGAATCTCCGAAGCAGTTTTTTACTCTATTTTTTAAAATTATGATTAATTAAGGAAAACTGAAGTGTTTTTAAACCTGTGGAGTATATATATGAAAAAAGGAGATGTGAGTGAATGTTCACTAAGCGTAAAAAGTATAAATATCATCAAGAGTACAATTGAGATACTATTTTAGAAGGTGATTTAAAAAGGAACGAATTATTTGGAAAAAAAGAGTGCATACGAATCATGCAGCTCATCTTAACTCCTAGTTGATTATGCCGAGCGGTAGGTACATTGCTAAGACGAAGCTTACGTCCTCCCTTCTATAAATAAATGACAAATAACCCATTTTTGAGTCATAGAACCTTTTTCACTAGTAACATTAAATAAGATCAAATATAAAATTGCGGAAATTATAAATTATATAAGATTTTAATCCTTGTTTGGCATATGCCTCACATTTAAATCATTGAATTAGAGTTTGCAATTTATAAATGGAGAATACTTTCTACGGGTGAAAGTGTGGTACCGGTTTCAAATTTATTAATGCTTAAAACCAAAGATTTACAATTTTGTTTGTTTCTTTTTGGCTATGATGTTTGATTAATTTGTCGCACTGAAAAAAAAGTTGAATATATAATGGTAAAATATACATAATAATTATGATAATAGAAGGGCAAGGAAGATAATTCAGAGAAAAATAACCACGATGTTTTAAGGTTAAACAAATAATATGGAAGCAATTTTGAATAAAGATTGATTGCAATTGAATTTAATTCATTAAAGTTTGAAACTATTTCTAACACTAGAAATTAAATAAAATTCAAATATCTGTTTTGGTAGCCAAAATATTAAATGACCTTTAAAATGCAAAGTAATAGATTCAATCCATTTTCCAAGAACAAAAATAAACATTTTATCAAGAGTCTTTATATAAAATAAGGGTACATCAGTTCAATAAACTAACTTGTTTATACTTTTTAAACTGATAAATCTACACACTTTATTTTGCAGACTGTGGGTTAAAATTTTGAAGCATGAATATTGGTCAGTTCAATATTTACATATAAACGACTGTTTTCTACGCAACAAAGATGACTTTGATTATTTGGGGATTCTTGACACTGATGACGTACCAATTTTGAAGAAGCATAAATCAATACCAGAATTGTTAATGTTTCTAAGGTATTATCATCTAAGCAATTAATTAATTCTGTGGTAACTGAATATGCATTTCGCTTTAAGAATTAAGTTGGTTTTTATTTTTTTAACTGATAGCTGACAAAAGCTTTCCGGTTTGTCAAAGAATTGATATTTCATTATTTTTTTATTTAAGGCAAGAAAATAACAAACCTGAAAGCTATTTTCTTTTGAAATGGAAAACATTTTATAAATCATTTAAGTCCCAAACTCAACCTTCTAATGAAATGGATCGTTCCTATTGTTTTAATCATAATATAAGAACAAAACTTAGCTCAGCGGAAGGGGCAAGATATGAAAAAAATGGCAAATCATTTTTTGATACAAGCCAAGTGGTTTGGCCAACTTCACACGAACATTTTCAGTCTGATTCAAATCTAGGTAAGTTTCAAAAAGGTTTCATGAAATTTTCTTTTATTCTGTTGTTTATTGCTTTATTTTTATTATTTGTTATTAGTGTAAGAAAAATCTGAAAATGCTTTTAATCATTTTGACCCATCAAAAGATTTTTGTATGGACATAGTATAACCATAGTATAAATATAATTAAAATTAAATTAGAGTATTTCAATCCAATTTTATAATTTACCGACCATCTTGCATGTGTGTGTTTACGCTGTACTTTTCGCGGGAAAAGTTGCCGCCAAAACTTAAAGCAAATTTAATATGGTTTTGTACGTAGCCGTAGTTTAGTTTGTTAACATAAATATTTTTAGTCGTTATCCTCTTTTAATTATAAGATTAATTATATTTTTAAGAATTATTTAACGACGTTATGTTGATGCCATAAAAAGAAATGTAGTGCAATTCTAAAGGTTTTGAAATTTTGCTTTATGAACCAATCACAACCTTCTTACATTTTGGAAACAACCGACAAATGAAGACGTGAATTTTTCAAATCAGCCAGTGGAAATTACAATTTTGAAGAGAACTTATTTCC